>JXCR01020777.1:0-25752 GCA_002079205.1 Phalaenopsis hybrid cultivar
GGGGGGGGGATGGGGAGGGGGTGGGGGCACTGTACCTTATTATAAACCTGATAAGTTGATCACAGAGCTCGGCGAAAGATTATTTTCTTCATTTTGTAACTCTTTACAAAAAATTTTGATTTATTAAAATTGCTTATCATAGTTTGATTAAAACTAATAAATGTTCTTTAGAAAAGATTAAATTTAATGACTAATGATAAGATTCTAAGAACTTAACAACTTCAAACCTCACTTAAGAGAATCTCATAGATTACTTAAAAAGGTTATTTAGATATTGAATAGCCAACCAAAATATTTGTAATCTTTTTCAGTTCATTTTAACAAAATCAATGTGATCTTAATGTTTTAACTAGGAAGGATAACTTAGAAGTGGAAATATGAAAATAATCAAGTGTTCAGTTTTATTGCCTAAGAAACATAATCCCTCTTCACATTTTAAAAATAAAAGAAAAGAATAGAGAAAGTCACCAGTAGATATAGTAATTCTCAGAAGAAAAAGAAAAAGGAAAAGAATAAAATAAAAAGAAAAAAGTGAAAAATCCTTGAGTTGAAGCTTAAGGTTGGCACAACAAAAATTCAAGGAAATAAAAGAAAGTTGAAGGGGGTTTAATGAGACTCAAGTGATAAAATGAGCTTTGATTCTCTAATCAAAACCACTGTAGAAGTTATTTTCAAGGTTAAGAATTAAGTGAACTTTTAGGTAACTAAAATCCACTAAAATTGTGCTAAAGATATTTAAGGTTTGTGAAAGTGATTCTAGATGACACCAAATTAAAGATCTATGACATTATCTTAAGAAAAGAAATAAGGGAATTAGGGAAAGGTCAAGTCATTGACCATTAAAAAAATCAAAATCTAAACATTATTTCACCACTGTCACATAGATTTGATAAAACAATTTGAAAGGTCAGAACTCTGCAAAGTACTAGTCTTACCAAAAATCCTAACTGAGTCATGTGATTACTTGAGGGCATGTAATATGAGAAATTTAGGGGTATTGACATGCATCAATTTTAAATGTTCTTTTCCCTCATTTTACATGTTGATTGTATTATTTATAACAACTTTATGCTTGAGAATGTTATTTCGTTCATGTTATGAAGGATGTAGAAATTGAAAATGAATGAGTTGGAATGAGAAAATCCAATAGAAAAGTGCTCTGAAGTGGCGTGATCACACCGCTCAATGTAGTGTGGAGGTAGAAGGCACACAAATTGTGAACTTATTTTCTCAGAGAAGAAGCAATGACGGTATCTAAGGAATAAGCATCCTCTAACTCTGTCCTAAAAATCGCGGTAAGACAGAAGATGCAAGCGTTATCCAGGATGATTGGGTGTAAAGCGTTTGTAGGTGGCTTTTCAAGTTCGCTCTCAAATCATGGCCAGCGTTACCATGTTATATGGTGTAGTAGAGTGGCATGAACATGCCGACCTTAGCAGTCTAGCGACGCGACCACACCGAAAGTGAGTGTGACTATGTCGACAAGTGGGAAACACTTTAGGAATGAAATTTGATTGCCAAAACTGTGATTATTGCTATCAAATCAAATCTTATGTCTTTTTAGAGGGAGTTCTGCATCAAAGAAGGCTTGGAGACTGAAAGAAGAGAGTTTGGGAGAGATTTTGAGGGAACTCTTGAGGGTTGTCTTTCTCCTTGGGTAGAACCTTTAAGGGGGAGTTTTTCTTTGTAAGTAGTGAGAGAGTTTGTATGAGAGGGAAATGTACTGACTTTACAAATGAAATAATTTCTCGTAAGTTTTTCATATTTATGTTGCTTGCAATGAATTTTCATATGACTTTTTTTCGCTATGATTTTTTCCGTAACGAGCGGCTAAGCTTTTCTTTGTGTCTCTGTGATGTATGGTGTAGTGGATGTATCGTCGATTTTATGTAATGTTCTTCCATTAATCATTTTCTTATGCTTTCATGATCTATATTGTTAGTGAACCTCCGAACTTAATTTACTTCTAGCCAATAAAAAAGTTAAAATATTTCGTGAAACTGTGACATCTAACTGTTGGGTAGTGGAAACAAAGGGTTAACCACAAGATTTCAAGAGGATAGACATATTCCAGTGGAATTCTGCAGTCATCTTAGGGGATCAGATAAGTCATGTGGTATGCCATGGGAATTGAGGAAGTCTCAACTTTATGGATTCTAAGCTTTTTTTGACCTATACAAACACATAAGGAGTATTATCTCTCCAATTGACAACAATTACATAGGAAAAGCACTTTGTTTTTTGCTCACAAACGCCATGATCCCCAAATCATAGAAGCGTGATCCAATTTTTGTTTTTCTTTCAATTCCTAATTATTATGCTTTGTTATGACCTTAGGGCCTAAAAACCTCATTTTGATAAAGGCCAAGGTAGGTTAACTAAATTAGTAAACTAGAGATTTTTCCGTGGAAATAAGTATCACACTTTCCTGTAGGATCAATATGTGGTACTCTTAAACCGCATTACTACTTGATACGTGCACTTGCGTTGTACGACTGACTTATGTCCCGATAAGTTTTAGCACGTCACAAACCCTGTTTTCTTTTTTATATGACTCCTTAGGCACAAAATCACAAGGGAAGTCAATTATCCAATTAATTTTCTCAATTTTGGTGACACTAATTGTTTAACTGTTTTTCCATCCATGTCGTAGTTACCACTTTCAAGGAGCAGAAAAACTTAGAGAACTAACATGTATATACCAAAACTGCTGGCACGATTCTCAAAGTAATTAAATGACCAAGTACGATGACAGACAATCGATGCGACAAGTGAAGGAGCATGGTTTGATCCAACCTTTTGATGATTGACTGCTCTATTGGGAGAGGGGGAGGGGGGGAGGGGATACCCACACAGTCAAGGGATTCAATCGACAGACCGTGTTTATGGTCCGAGCTACCCAAACTTCTTTTATGGGCGCCTAATCAAAAGTAGTCGATCGACCAACTTTGCTAGGTAGGAATGATAGTCACACAACTGGTCACCCTGGTAATCTAAAATAAAATGCATCGATTCGTTAATGATAGTTGTATTACACTTAAATAGCCACACAAATTTTGTATTAATCTAACACATTAATTGCATTAATGACGATTTCCATAACCGTTTCTTCATTTCTGAAATTTAAAAAAAAAATCCTTAAAAATTGTAGGTATGAAAACGAATAAAGAGACATTTTTCTCCCGACTTCTTTCTCAAGAATTCTTTGTGTGCTCTAATCTCTCGTTTACTCTCATTCTCCCTGCTCCAACTCTCGAGACATTTTTAATCTAAATGATTGTTTAGGATTCAACAACATACATGCCACTCTATTCCAATTTAACTAAATATCCAAAATCTAAATTTTACTTTTTATATTAATATCATCTAAAATTTTCATATCATATAAAAAGTACTAGTATTTTAACATTTTTTTTTAAGTAAAAAACATCATCTTTATAGGGTGCTAATGTGATGGTACGAAAAAATTGAAGTGTAGATGTTAGATCTAAGATATGGAAATAAGTTGGAATTGAGTGTTCTGTATAAATCTCCTCTTTCATTTTGTAATATAGGGTATACCACTACCATCTGGAAAATCAAAAAGTTAGCGGGGGATAAAAGATAATTGTCCTCTGCCGACACTCACTCTTGCGTGTGGCTTTATCTCTGAGCCTACCGTCTTCTAGCCACCACTTTTCTCTTTCTTTCTATGGTGTGATGTTTGGATTGCTTTCTTCACCGACTGTCAGCATGGACGTTAGAGAGAGAAAGTTGGATTCTTAGCTGAAAACCTCTCTGTTCTTTGCAAGGATCTAAGGTTAGGCCATTAGAATCTGAAGGCGGACAAGGAGTTCACTCTAGGTATCTATTTATCTCTATGTTTCCTTCAAATTGATAGAAAAGAATGGTGAAATGGGGAAATGGTGAAAGCTGAAAAATTTTCAATTTCTCTCTGTTCATTTGGTATTTCTTGTTTCTCGCCACCTAATTCATTCCTTTTGCACAATCATAGCTTAAAAAATCCTCTTTTTTTCTTGGGGAAAACCCCTTTCTTGGTTTCTGATTTCTACCGACTGCGCTTTTCTCTTGAGAGGCCAAAAAAAGGAAGAAAAAATCTAAAAGAAACCTACATTTGTTAAACTTCTCTGGAAATTTTAGTGAGTTGGAAAATAGAAATGGCTGAATAATACAGGAAACTTATTTGAATAAATTCATTTAGATTTCTTCGCCTCTTTATAAACCAGCAATTGGCTCATTTCCAACTTTTATTTTTCTTATTCTACTGCATGACATTAATGGCAGGTTAAGAAAATGCATGTTAAATCCGATTCCGATGTCACAAGCTTGGCACCCTCATCCCCTTGCTGGTCACCAAAGAGGCCAGTCTACTATGTGCAGAGTCCCTCAAGGGACTCACATGATGGAGATAAGTCCACCTCCATGCAAGCCACACCAGTATACAATAGCCCTATGGAATCTCCTTCGCACCCGTCGCTTGGCCGGCAGTCCAGGACCTCATCTTCCAGTAGGTTTTCTGGGATTTTTCGCTCATCCTCCGGGCGAAAGTTGCGAGGGAAAAGGATGAATGAGAAGGGATGGCCTGAGTGCACAGTGATTCAGGAAGAGGGTCCTTATGATGATCTTCATGAGGATAAGGGCCTCTCTCGTCGTTGCCAGCTTGTGCTCGCATTCCTTGCATTTGTTTTAGTATTTGCTACACTTTGCCTTATTATCTGGGGAACGAGCAGACCCTACAAAGCAGATGTGGTGGTGAAGGTGACAATTAATTATGATACCTCTGCTTTGCAAAGAAATTGATGCTGTTTTTTTTTTCTTTTTTTTGTTTTTTTTTTTTTTTTGCTATGCATGATGAATGAGCTGAAATGCCTTTTTATTGGTTTTTTTTTTTTTTCAAATTTTTCTACTTTTCAGTGATTTTTAAATGTCAGTTGTAGGAGGGATTATAAGGGTCTATAAGATGGTGAGAGGAACTACATAAAAAGCTTTGATATGCCAAGAACAAATTTTGCCATTGACACAAATTTTAAGATGATTAGCATTAACCTCGAGGCATTTTTTGAGCAAGAAACCTTCAAACTATATTTAAAATCATCCATGAAATCCGATTTCAGCAAACTTATGGTCAAATTGACTGTTTCGTAGACACGGACCTAATGACATCAAAATTGGTCTAATCCGAGTCAAATCAAACCCGGATCAAACCATTAAACCACTTTTAGAAGATTCGGGTGGCTAATTAAAAAGTTAAATTGATTTTAAATCTGGCAAATTTATAATTAAATCGATTTTCTCAATGAGAAGAATCCAACAAGTCCAATATTACTAGATTCCAATATCATTGACACTTAAATGCCCAAAAAATGCAATTTGATTGAGGAAATATTTGTAGGTCATTCGATGGAGTGGTCCGAATTTCCTTATTATTTACAAGGGGCCACTTGCAGGCTCTATAAAAAGAGTCATACGCCCTATATGAAAGAGAGGAGAGACTTGAACCTAGAGCTGGATTGGGAGGAGCTACATTCCAATGTTGCTTTACACTGAATACCTGACAAATGCTGTCTACTCTCGCAGCTATAGACCACCATCGACTACCGCTCGCTTAGTGCCATCAACCACTGCCACCTGCCTCAATGCTAGTCACCATTAGTGGATCTTACATGGTAACAAAGCATAATGCAATGATACGCCCCAAAGACGATACAACAAAGCACCAGAAAAATCGTGCAACGATGCACCTCAAAGGAGGTACAAGATGCACCCAAATGATGGTGCAAGACGCGTCCCAAAGACAGGCAACAACACCCCACAGAGATGGTGTAATGATGTGTCTGGAAGATGGTGCAACAACGCACCCTGAAAATGGTATAACTACTCACCATTACAACATATGTGACCAACTATGGTATTATCACACAAATCATGTAGCTCCCAGCTTCGACTCCTGTGACCTACGAACATTATTGCAGTTTACCACCATGACTTGTGTAACTAACTACAATATACGTGGCTCACAGCTTGAATAAATCCTAACTCCGGCTTTGCCTGCAGACATTATTGCAACCCACCACTACGGTCTTTGTAATCAATTCTAACTTATGTGGTTCATAGCTAATGCGGATATTAACTTCGGCGGCCTTTGTGGCATACAAATATTATCACAGCTCATCACTATGCCTACATGATTGATTACATTCTATGTGGTTCATATATCATGCAGCTCCCAAGTCTGACTTCTGTAGTCTACGAACGTTATTGCAACTCATCATTATGACCTACGTGGTCCACAACTTTTATAGCTCCCAACTCCCATCTACGTGACTTATGGATGTTATTATAGCTCGCCATAACTACATATGTCACTAAATTATAACCTACGTAGCTCACAAGTCATGTAGCTTTTAGGGTCTGTTTGGGGCAGCTGCAGCTTACCCAACTTATTCTGATAAGCTGTTTATCCTGATAATCTGGTGATAAACAGCTGATTTGGATAAGTTGTCTGTTTGTTTGGTTTGTGCGTTTAGAGAACAACTGATTTTGGAAAAATAACCAATCTGCCATTGTACTGGATAAACTGCAGCTGTTTGGTTTGTGTGTTTTGTAAACAACTGATTTGCAGATCTTTTTACAAATTTACCAAACTTCTTAATGCAATCGTGCATTTGTGTAATAACACTTAAAAAAATATTCATGTCATCACTATATATGGAATATTTAGATAGAAACCACAAAATTCTTATGTGTTTACATTTCTAGCATCCAAAGTTTGATATTTACTGTTATAAAGCCATTGGTGATGCTTGGGAGCCAGGCAACTTCCACAGCATTTTCATATAAAATATAAGTGTAAGATATATAAATTTAGGTGTAAGAATCCTGTTAAAACCGATCCATCAACTGAAAGCCAATAAACTCGTTCGCATTTCTTGAAAATCAAAGCAAGTGCTATGGAAACGAAACGAGAGCAGAGGAGCGGCATCACAGTGCGGGAGAGAAAAAAAATCATTGTTTACCTGTGCTCGATCGGTGAGGAAGAAGAGAGGATCGACGAGAGCGACATAGAGGTGCGACAACACAGTGCGGGAGAAGAAAAAAATCGCTATTTACCTGTGCTCGATCGGTGAGGGAGAAGAGAGGAGCGACGAGCAACGCAGAAGAGCGGCAGCACAGTGCGGGAGAAGAAAAAAAAACGTTGTTTATCTGCGCTCGATCAGTGATGGAGAAGAGAGGAGCGACGAGAGCGACGTGCGAATTTAGGGCAGAGGAGGAACGAGAGCGACGAGAGGGGCAAGTCGTGTCTTTCAAACATATGAAACGCAGATCGCGTGGTCCTACCTGCGATCTGTGTCTAATAGAAAAATAAAAATGGAGTTCTGTAAAAAGCTCTTCAAATGGGATTTCCAAACTGAAGATGGCGTTTTAAAAACGCCATCGTTGTAAGTAAGCTCTCCCAAACACACCCTTAATTTCTGCCTTTGTCACCACGGACGTTAATGGCTTACCACTATGACTTATGTAACAATTACAACCTACATGGCTCACATCTAAAGCAGCTCCCAACTTAAATCTATGTGGTCTACAAACGTTATCGACTCACCATTGTGGTCTATGCGACCACCTACTGTATACGTGGCTCGCAGCTCTTGCAACTCCCAATTTTGACTTCTATGGTCCACTGACGTTATCACAGCTCACCACTACAGCCTATGTTACCATTTATGGTCCACATGACTCACAATTTTTGTAGCTCCCTATTACAACATCTATGGCCAACCGACGCTCCTGAAACAGCCATCTGTAACTTACATAACCTACTGCTGCCACAACCTTCAATTACGATCTCTACGACTAGCTAGCACTACATCCACCGTCTACAATATTCATAGCGGACTATCGTCTTCATAACAATCGAATAAGGTATTTGTTGCTCGTTACATTTATTATTATTGAGCTACTATTGTACATTAATATTGTAATTTCATCTTCTCTAATTCAAGTGAAGAGTGAGCTATATACTTAGAATTATATAGTGAATTATTTCAACTAAGCTAGACTCCGTGGATTTTTTGTCTTTTCTGGGTTTTATACATGAAAAAATAAAGGCATCTTATTTTGTATACTTTTCTTTTTATCTGTGTGTGTATTAAATTTTCGTACAACACTATGACACCTTTATTATTTTTCCTCTGTGGATATTTCAGCACGCAACAACTTGACACGGTCTGTGGGAAACAATGTTCCATTAGACACAGTCTTAAAAATTGAGACGTCGAGCCCCTACTTTTTTGCATTCTTCAATGTGTCAGACAACCTTAGTCACAATCTCAAAATGTCGTTCACATTAACGTCTTGAGCACGATTAGGGTTAGGTAGTCTTCCTGCATCTTATTCAGACAGTGGCTATGAAAACTACATCCAGGCTAAGAGGGCAATATTCACTGTAGTTTCCAAAGACTGTTCACATTAAAATTCCGAGCATGACTGTGGTGAGATAGTCATCCCACGTTTCATTTAAACATTAAGTTTACGAGAATAGCCTCTTGACTAGGGGCATTTTTTTTTGCAAATGGTACTTCCTCAACGCCCATTATACTAGAGTTCTTTCTCAACTTGATCAAGAAGCTAATCTCTTTGAGTTTGATATATGGGTTGTTTTACAGACTCGTGTAAACAACACTCTATTTGAGGATAACAAATTCAAAAGCAGTAACTAACAAGTCACCAAATATCATTCTTGAATATAATTATAACTATATTTTCAAGAAAAAAACACCCTCTATCTTGACCTACTCATCAGTCTCGAGAAACACCGAAGATCTTTAATACCTAATTCTAGACTTTATCGATTCCACAGGGACTTGATTTTACCTCGTCCATACAGGCTTCAGTCATCAAGCGGGAGCTTCGACTAACTTCATATTGTTAAAAAATCCTTGGTCAATTTCCTCCGACTTTTTCTGTTACAGGTTACAATCATCAAAAAGACTATCTTAGACTAACAACCTAGGAAATGTTAAGTATTGTTATAGGCAGACAAGGTCTCCACCCATACTATCGGAAGAAGAGCCAACAAATAAGTCTTTATGGAAAGTTAGTAGTGGATACACTTTTCAATAGAATGATCTTACGAGGGAAAGTGTCAGACATAGTGTATAGTCATACCCCTGAAAAATAAGTGCAGAAGGCAAGTCTTGATGGACATGTGATAGAAGCCAAAGAATCTTGGAAGACATGAGCTTCAAAAACGTTTGATGTTATTATGTTCATATTGTGAAGATGAAGACATCAATAGCACCGCCCAAAAGTGGGCCAACAATGACCCAAAATTTAGGCAATAACCCTGAAGTTTGGCGAAAACACCTGGAAATGGGGCAAAAATATCCCTTTAGATGAACAACCACAACTCAGTAAGAAAGACAATAGCCTTAAAAGCAATATCAATTTTTTTTGTTACATCAAGAGATACATGAACAATGCAATATCACAATATCAAACAAGAAAAGGACGTACTGGAAAACGCATTGTTACCATGTATAAATGTCATATCAGACAATTGAAAAACTACATATAACAACACACACAAAAGTTATAACAAGTTAGTATAAACAAATTCACCAAACTACTACAACATCTTTCTCATCATCAAGTGTATGCTTCCACAATTCAATTTCAGTTAGACCCTTTTTCCAAAGCAGAAGGGGATTCTTTAGACACCTGGATGAAGGGTATCTTGAGATTAGTTGCAGTCCAACGGTACGGTCAGTAAACCATTCGTTGTAAGTATTTGTCAAGATTTTACATTTGCACGTAAGGATCACAACTTTTTATACTCCCTTTGAAGAGTGAGCACCCTCGATCAAAAGGTCTACAAATTTTGTGCTCTAATCGAGGCCAGCCTGTGTCTCGCTCAGTTCTTCTCAAGTTTTTATTAGTTCAGTGTGTGCTGAAAGAAGAAAATTATCATGGATTCATTGCTGCACTTTACTGACCGACATACCAATGATAATATGGCTATTGCATGAGAGTTATTCACGTGTTTGTAATTGCCAAGGATATGGTTGATGTCTATAATCTTGATCTTCCACACCCTCGAAGACTCATATTTGAAAGGTGTCGGTATTGTCTCCACAAGATTCTATTACTTTTGTTGATTTTCAAGAGGTCAAAATTCCCCAAACATTGATATCTCAAAGTAGTATGAAATTTTTTTTCTCGAGAAACACAACATTATCATTGAAAAATCACCTCCAAAAAGCTTTACAGTTGAAGATGAAATCTTTTTCGAGGGCGCGCGACGATAACGCAAAAGGGAGTTTTGTTGATGTCGTAAAAATAGATCGAGAGACTTTGGGGGTGCTCGTTTGCAACGCAAAAGGTGACATAATGCAGGCCAAGTGAGCTCTGTTGATGACACAACAACAGGCCAAGAGACTCTAGTTAGCAGGCCAATTGAGTTTCATTTATGGCACTATAACTGGACGAGAGATTTCAGTTAGCAGACGATGGGAACTCATTTGATGGCACAACAAAAGACTGGGAATGTGCAATTTTTTATCCTCTTTTTGGCCTTTTAATAGGCTTGAAAAGGCCAAAAAATATCAAAAAAAGGCCAAAATTTATGTTTTTCAGTGACAACCTACACTGACCATCCGATTTTCCGCACTCAGACAACCAGACCACGCAATCCATGTTGAAATATGTTTTTGCATTTTACCACCAAATTTTGCAAAAATTACGTCATGCAAACTTGGTCACTTTGTTCAGATCAATCTAACATGTAGAACTTTGCCATCCAGATCCCGCCAGATTCAAGTCCACCATTCCCCATGGTCCATCATCTCCTGGATCCATGACATGGTAGCTCTTGCCTTCTCTTTTCATCCCGCGTGGCATTCTGCAGGTCAGCAAGCTCGGCTCGCTATCGAATATCTTCAAACCGCTAACCCGACTAACCCGCAGCTGCAACTTGCTAGCTTGCTCCACTGTTCGCAGTCGCACCTGCTGCCGATTATTATTAGGACCTGCCGACCCGCTCCTTTTTCGCAGCCACATCAGTCATCGTTTGCCGTTGATTGTTGGAAAACTTCAAATTTTTTGATTTTTCAGGAAATTTTTCTAATATTTATTATTCTACTAAATTTCAGATAATACAAATGAGGCCTCACAAAAATTAGGGGCAACAGGTATGTCATCAACAATTTTTTCCATTTGGCGCAAATCTCGAGGGATTACCATGATTCTTAAAGTTTTTTTAGCTAGAAACAATCAAACTCAAATTAAAAATCTCGCAAAACTCCAATTTTAGCAAACTTACATGCAAATTGATCAGCTCATTGAGATAGACCCAATGATACTAAAGTTGGTCATATCCAAGTCAAATTAATCTCATATCAAGTCGTTAAACTACTTTTGGAATTTTTGGCTGCTAATTTGAAAGACGAACAAATTCCAAATCTGATAAACTTATAGTCAAATCGAACGACTTGCTGAGACAAATCAACATGATCGCTTGATTCTGACATCGTTAAGGCATTTACATGGCCACAAAACATCGTCCAATTGAGGGAATATCTTTAGGTCGTTCGATAGAGTAGGTTGGATTCTTTCGTTATTTACAGGGAGGCCACTTCCATATTTTATACATAGAGTCTGACTTCCTTAATAACAATGGAGAGACTTGGGCTTAAAGCTAGATTGGGANGGTTATTCACATGTTTGTGATTGCCAAGGATATGGTTGATGTCTATAATCTTGATCTTCCACTCCCTCGAAGACTCATATTTGAAAGGTGTCGGTATTGTCTCCACAAGATTCTATTACTTTTGCTGATTTTTGAGAGGTCAGGATTCCCCAAACATTGATATCTCGAAGTAGCATGAAAATTTTTTTCTCAAGAAACACAACATCATCATTGAAAAATCACCTCCAAAAAGCTCAACAGTTGAAGATGAAATCTTTTTCGAGGGCGCGCGACGATAACGCAAAAGAGAGTTCTGCTGATGTCGTAAAAATAGATCGAGAGACTTTGGGGGGTGCTCGTTTGCAGCGCAAAAGGTGACATAATGTAGGCCAAGTGAGCTCTGTTGATGGCACAACAACAGGCCAAGAGACTCTAGTTAGCAGGCCAATTGAGTTTCATTTATGGCACTACAACAGGACGAGAGATTTCAGTTAGCAGACGATGGGAACTCATTTGATGGCACAACAAAAGACTGGGAATCTGCAATTGTTTATCCTCTTTTTGGCCTTTTTATAGGCTTGAAAAGGCTAAAAAATATCAAAAAATAGACAAAATTTATGTTTTTCAGTGACAACCTACACTGACCATTCGATTTTCCGCACTCAAACAGCCAGACCACGCAATCCATGTTGAAATATGTTTTTGCATTTTACCACCAAATTTTGCAAAAATTACGTCATCCAAACTTGGTCACGTTGTTCAGATCAATCCCACACGCAGAGCTTTGCCATCCAGATCCCGCCAGATTCAAGCCCAACATTCCCCGTGGTCCATCATCTCCTGGATCCATGACATGGTAGCTCTTGCCTTCTCTTTTGATCCCGCGTGGCATTCTGCAGGTCAGCAAGCTCGGCTCGCTATCGAATATCTTCAACCTGCTAACACGACTAACCCGCAGCTGCAACCTGCTAGCTCACTCCACTGTTCGCAATCGCACTTGCTGCCGATTATTATTAGGACCTGCCGACCCGCTCCTTTTTCGCAGCCACATCAGTCGTCGTCTGCCGCTGATTGTTGGAAAACTTTAAATTTTTTTATTTTTTGGGAAATTTTCCTAATTTTTATTATTCTACTAAATTTCAGATAATACAAATGAGGCCTCACAAAAATTAGGGGCAACTGGTATGTCATCAACAAATTTTGCCATTTGGCGCAAATCTCGAGGGATTGCCATGATTCTTAAAGTTTTTTTAGCTAGAAACAATCAAACTCAAATTAAAAATCTTACAAAACTCCAATTTTAGCAAACTTACATGCAAGTTGATCAGCTCAATGAGATAGACCCAATAATACTAAAGTTGGTCCTATCCAAGTCAAATTAATCTCATATCAAGTCGTTAAACTACTTTTGGAATTTTCGGTTGTTAATTTGAAAGACGAACAAATTTCAAATCTGATAAGCTTATAGTCAAATCAAATGGCTTGATGAGACAAATCAACATGATCGCTTGATTCTGACACCGTTAAGGCATTTACATGGCCACAAAACATCGTCCAATTGAGGGAATATCTTCAGGTCGTTCGATAGAGTAGGTTGGATTCTTTCGTTATTTACAGGGAGGCCACTTCCATATTTTATACATAGAGTCTGACTTCCTTAATAACAGTGGAGAGACTTGGGCTTAAAGCTAGATTGGGAGCTGAATTCCAATATCACTGTACACCGAAGGCTTGACAAACATTTTTCGCTCCTGCAAAAGTTGACCATCGTCAGCCACCGCTTAATAATTGCAGTCGACCAATGTTGGTCGCCTCCTGCTTGTTGCCATCAGTGGACCTCGTAGGGTAATGAAGTACGCCACAACGATGCGCCCCGATAATGGTGCAATGATGCACCCTGAAGACGGTGCAACAGCACACCTCGAAGCCATTGTAACGATGAACTACTATAGCCTATATAACCAACTACGCCTTGCAAGGTACACAGCTCTCGCAGTTCCCAATTTCGGGGCCTACAAATATTATTGTATCTCACCACAACGACCTATGTGACCAACTACGATTTATGTAGTTCACAACTCGTAGAACTTCTAACTCCGGTCTCTATTGCCTGCGGACGTTATTACAGCTCATCATTATAACTCATGTGACTAACTACGACCCATGTGGCTTACAGCTTATGCAGCTTCCAACTCTAGCCTCTATGGTCTGCAGACATTATCACAACTCACAACTACGACCTACATGATTAACTATGACCTATTTTCTGCATAGCTCGTTCAGCTCTGAATTCCAACTTCTGTGGCTTACAGACGTTATTGATGCTCACAACTACGGCTTACGTGACCAACTATGATCTACCACTTTTGCAGCTTCAAACTTCAATCTGTGGCCTCTGATCGTTATTGCAGCTCACTACTGTGGTCTATGTGATCAACTGCGATTAGCGTGTCTCACAGCTTTTGCATNTGCTCCTGCAAAGTTGACCATCGTCAGCCGCCGCTTAATAATTGCAGTCGACCAACGTTGGTCGCCTCCTGCTTGTTGCCATCAGTGGACCTCGTAGGGTAATGAAGTATGCCACAACGATGCGCCCCGATAATGGTGCAATGATGCACCCTGAAGACTGTACAACAACACACCTCGAAGCTAGTGTAACGATGAACTACTATAGGCTATATAACCAACTACGCCTTGCAAGGTACACAGCTCTCGCAGTTCCCAATTTCGGGCCCTGTGGCCTACAAACATTATTGTATCTCATCAAAACGACCTATGTGATCAACTACGATTTATGTAGTTCACAGCTCGCAGAACTTCTAACTCCGGTCTCTATCGCCCGCGGACGTTATTGCAGCTCATCATTATAGCTCATGTGACTAACTACAGCCCATGTGGCTTACAGCTTATGCAACTTCCAACTTTAGCCTCTATGGTCTGCAGACATTATCACAGCTCACCACTACGACCTACGTGATTAACTATAGCCTATGTTCTGCATAGCTCGTTCAGCTCTGAATTCCAACTTCTGTGGCTTACGGACATTATTGCTGCTCACAACTACGGCTTACGTGACCAACTATGACCTATGTGATCTACCACTTTTGAAGCTTCAAACTTCAATCTATGGCCTCTGATCGTTATTGCAGCTCACTACTGTGGTCTATGTGATCAACTGTGATTAGCGTGTCTCATAGCTTTTGCATCTCCCATTTTCGACCTCTATGGCAAAGAAACGTTATCGTAGCTCACCACTACGACCATCGTGACGAATTACTTCCTACGTGGCTCACTGCTCATGCGGCTCCCAACTCCGGCATCTGTGGCCTACAAACATTATCATAGTTCATAACTACAGTTTTTGTGACCATTTACGACCAACGTGGCCTACAGCTCTTGCACCTTCCTATGATGGCCTATATGGCCAACTGATACTAATAAAACAACCATCTACGACTTATTTGGCCAACTACCACCGCAACTGTCAATTACGACCTCTACGACCAATTAGCCCTCACAACCACCATCAATAACATTCATGGCAGGTTACTGCCTTCATAACAATTGGCTACGGCCTATGCGGACTATTATAATTATTATTATTGAACTACTATTGTACATTAACATTATAATTTCATCTTCTCGAATTCAAGAGGATAGTGAGTTTTTGTACTTACAATTACATAGCAGATTATTTCAACTGAGCTAGACCTCATGGGTTTTTTACTTTTCTCGGCGTTTTCACATAAAAAATCGAGATATTTCATTCTGCTTGCTTTTGTTTTATCTGTGCCATCAAAGTTTATACAACACTAAGATGCTAATTTATTACTCTACCGTCGTGGATCTTCCGTCACGCAACAAGCATGTTTTTAATTCAACGGCTCTGGACGTAAAATTGACTTGTGAATTTAATATAATGAAAACATATGCATTAATAAACATATTACAAGATTCTTTTTGTTTTGTTGGATGAACTTTATATAGATGCTTGCTTAAGTTAGCTTAGCTTTTGTCCTGGGTAACTTGGATGGGCATCTATACTGAATTTAATGGGTGTCATCTAATATTATCTTTAGTATATATTCGAGATGATTACATTGAGTTGGTATCTTGTAAAAGAAGCAGTAATTATCATTTCTAAGCATTAGCTGAATCAGCAGAAGAAGTCCTTGTGGAATTTCCTGCTTGTGTAGCTTAATGTTGGCTTAAACTGAGCTTAGCATTTTGAATTTGATGTTTTGTTCTCTATACTGATTATGTCGATGTTTTATGCTTCTATGATCATTTGATACACTTAAAAAGGTTGGCATAGTCACTATATACGACTAGAGTCGATTCGTTGAATCTATAATTTGATTCCCTTATTGGTTGTTGTTTGAAACTGTTATCTGTGATGATTAATGGCTTAAATTTAAAAATTGTATTATCGAGGCAGAGCCTGTCGATGGATGATTTTTATTCGGGAGAGGGCTCGGATAGCACCGGAGTTCTGACCAAGTTGATCACAGTGAACTGTTCTCTGAAAATCAATGTATATAATCCAGCATCCGCATTTGGCATTCATGTCACTTCTAGTCCCATTAATCTCAAGTACTTGGATATTGTAATTGCTACTGGTCAAGTAAGTCTGTCTCCCATTCTTTTTCTCTGTCAGCAATATTGAAATGTTCTACTCTTCTGTTTAACAGTTATGTTCCGTTTCTCATTCAATAGAGATAAATATGTGGAGTATCAGAAATTTTTTGAAAAATTGAAGCTTAAAATTGTCTGAAATGAAAACAGTACATTAATGTAAATTAAAGCTGCGAAATAGTTTGTTATTTCAAACCCAATGAATGCATGAAATTGCGATTTCGATGCAGTTAGAGAAGTATTACCAGCCCAGAAAAAGCCATAAAACCATGTCTTTAATACTGAGGGGAGACAAGGTTCCTCTATATGGAGCTGGCGCCGGCTTACCTCTATCGAATAGCGGCGGTTCGGTTCCATTAACTTTGGTATTTGATTTGGTTACCCGAGCTAATGTGGTGGGAAAGCTGGTTCAGGTAAAGCATCGGAAGCATGCCGCATGTCAAATTGTAGTTGATTCCAGCAAGAACAAGGCCATAAAGTTGTCAAAAAATGCTTGTACCTATGACTAGGTCCCTTTATCTGCTTATGATGAGGAGAAAGAAGGAAGAGTAGTTGTATGGTCTGCATTTATGTATTTTTTTATGTTCATTTTTGTATATTTGTTGCAATAAGACAATTTGAAGCTGAGATTTGCCTTGAATTTCCTTACTGCAGAACTTGTACTTTGTTGGTAAGTGGAAGGAGGCATTTCTCTTGTATAATATGTTTGTAATATTGTGGTGCTAGTTTATGTTCTATTTGTTACATCTGCATCATGTTGATATTTAACTTTATTTATTGTGCTTGGGTATCTATAGTAACTTTATTTAATGTAGCATTATGATGAATTTGCTTTATCCATTTCTTTAGGTGACTTTTTATGAAAGTGAGTGGAGGAATAAATTGGGCCTATTATGTAATAAAAAGCATTGCTTGTACCTATGGGAAAATTTTATAAAATGATAGTGAGACTTGCAATGTTTTATGTTGCAGAATGTTGGTCTGTAAAAGAGAAGCATCAAAATAAGTGTTGTTAAGATGAGTGCTTAGCGGATGAGTGGTTTTATACTTGGAGGCAAAATGCGAAATGAATATATTCGTCATGTTGGAGTAGATCCAGTGCAAAAGGAATATTTGTGAAAGGGTTGTAGTGGCTCCAGTGGCAAATGGATTATTTTAGATAGTTTGGTCACATTAAACATCCATCATTAGATGATCGAATTAAGAGAGCGACTTACGTTATGAAAGGTAGATATGGATCTAGAAATACTGGAGAAAAACTCTATTGATGTAAATGTTTGTTGTTGTTGTTGGTATATGCTGTTGAATACTATCTATTTTTAAGGGAAGAATAATATCTGGGGAAGGTATTATGAGCAATGTTTTTAGTTGAAAGCATTGTTTTAATTTGTTTGTTAAGCATTTGTTTTGGCTAAACTTTAAAAGCAGCAGCCCTAATTAATTTTTTATCAATAGGAGATTAATTTTGTAAAATTAAGTAGGAGTAAAAAATACCTATTAAAAAGGGGCTTTTTCAATTTAAAATTGTATTTATTAAAAAAAAATTTCATGGGGTCCTTCAACGATTAATTTATTTTTTAATTTACTAGAGAATTAAGTAGTTTTGAATTAAATATAAATGTCTGTATTTTAAAATACAATCTTATTACACTGTTAATTTTTTTCCATCATTCAACAAAAATATAATTAAACTTTTCATTATTTTGTTTAAGTAGATTAAAACTTTTTTAAAAAAAATGAGTTAGAATAAAGTTCTCAAATCAAACTAGAATGGAATTTTGATTCTTTATGTAAATCCATTGATTTGTCAAAATATAAAAAGATAGAATACTTTTCCCTTTTTGAGTAGAAAGTAAATGACATATATATGAGCTTTTGTACACTAAAAAATGGTCTGCACACATCTCAAGACAATTTGATGGTCTAGATTAAAAGAGATAAAACGAGGATCATTCCTCTGATGAAAAGCTACGAGTCCTTATTAAATTGACCGACTGAAGACCTCCCAGCTGACCAAAGGATTGTTGATCGATCGAAGGGATGCCGATCGACCAAAGGACTGCTAATCGATCGAAGGGCTGACGATCGACTCAAGGTTAGTACGAAAGCCAAAGGGCCACTCAGAACAACGAGAGACATGTATCCAAGCCAACAATTGGACAAAGGTCTAAACCTCAACTAGCTCAGAAGTATCAACGTGAAGCTTTCTTAATATTTCCCAAAAATCCCAAATGATCTCGAGAGATCATCAAGGAATAATAA
This sequence comes from Phalaenopsis hybrid cultivar, assembly GCA_002079205.1. Classification (NCBI taxonomy): domain Eukaryota; kingdom Viridiplantae; phylum Streptophyta; class Magnoliopsida; order Asparagales; family Orchidaceae; genus Phalaenopsis; species Phalaenopsis hybrid cultivar. The sequence continues at coordinate 18,581 of JXCR01020777.1, forward strand.
TCAGGCAAGCCAAGTGGCCTCCCTGAGGTTGACAAGCTACCACACCATGAACCAATCGACATCCTAGAGCGAAATCTGACTGGTGCACAGAGAGAAGCTGACCAAAACTAATTCAGTCGGTCACCCTAAGACCTACAGAAAAAAAGGTACAGACATGCAAAAAGTCCAGAATACCCTGTAAAACCTGTTTAAAGCAGGGGTAAAACATGTTATTTCACATTTTTTTCTATCTTCTATAAGTAGGGAGATCATATCATGTATTAGAAGTTTTTGGTTCTTATCTCTAGAACCATCTCCTATAGGGTGAACTCTCCCCCCCCTTCTCTCTTGTAACTACCACTTGCAAGACATAAAATGGGTTTTATAGCCCGATAAAACCACAATTACCCCTACGAGGCAAGTCAATGTGTGCTCTCTCCTTCTCTGTCTCTATCTACCTTTTTCTCACAGTTCCAACTGCTCCAATGTTTGGGAAGGGCGCACATGAAAAATTTGGATTCAACATTCTAAAATATGTCGTAAGTATGGAGCTAGCAATAAATAAGAATATAAGTGAAACCAACGAGGTGAAATACACTATAGAGACACTCTTAACATGGAGCACACAAAAGAGTTCATGCAATAACAAATTTGGAGTCGAAAAACTCGTTTCCTTCATCTTCCTAGAGGCATTGGCTAGAAGGCGAGAACCATAAAACGGACGACCAACTACTCATGATCGGAACAAGCCTACCGATACTAGTCGACAATCCTCATTCAAATCAGGGTGTTTGACACTTAGCTCAATGAATAAATGGAGAATCATTTTGAAACTTATATTTTATGCAATGATAAATCCTTTTAATGTTTTCTCAATTCCAACTGAAACTTGAGGAACTCGAATTCAAATAATAAACCCAACTATGACTCCAAAGAGGTTTGGTCATCAAAATAGCCTACAACACTTCTGCATCACTAACCATGGTCTCTAAACTTGAATTGGATAAACCTCTAGAGGTGGTTCCCTGTCTAGTAGTGAAAATTTGTGCTAATGGTGCAATGCAAATCTCTATAGCAGTGAGTTTAGACGGTTAGCCTCACTAAGTTAATGACAAGATCCGCCAAAGTCTTGGCGAAGGGTGTGGGTTAACTGAGATGACAATCCAACCAAGCAATCGAGAAGTTAAAAAATGTAAGATGTAAACCAGAAGAAAATATCATAAAATAAATTGATAACAACATCATAGACGTTCGATCGACATCCTAACACAATTTGGCCCTCAATGTCAAGCATTAAAAAGCTCATCTCAAAGCTCAAAAAGAATAAAGCCTTGGAGGTGGTTCCCTTATTATTAACAAAAATCTATGCAAAGGATATGATAAAAATCACCCTAAAAATGAGTTTGGTCTATTTCTCGATCAAGGCGTCAATTCAATGGAGCTAATGAGAAAGGCAGTGCATAATTTGTGTTGGCTTGTGACATTTTAAAAACATTTAGGGTGACCAACATTGGCGGAAAGCATCTGATTGACATCCAAAATCCAAGGTTCGACCCTCAATGTGCAAGAATCACTAAACCTATGCCTCTCAACTCGAATTTAATAAGACTTGAAGTGATTCCCTGCCCAGTAGCAACAAACTCTATAAAGGGTACCAAGCAAATCACCCAAGTCAAGTATGGAGATACGGTGGTTTGACCGAGTTAATGAGGCAAGGAAGATTATAAGACTTAAGTTGGGCAGTCCAAATCTAAATAAACTGACCCTTTCACAAGCAGTTATTGCAACAAAATATTGTGATAAAGGTAAAATAATAAAGAGAAGAAAAGGTATGCAAGTACAACTGAGATGCTTCATTACAAGTCTTTTATATACAAAAGATTTCATTTACAAAATATACGTTTACAAAAAAAATATTCTAGCAAAATTTATAAGTTTCAGCAAGCCAATTGAAGGACCATATATTTCCTCTGACATCTAAGACATCCTCAAAGTCCCCTTAGAGATAGTGTACAATGCAACAAATTCATTCAAGTTTGTAAACATTGGATCAACAGGGCCTGACTGAATGAACTGATTGATTTTCATGAAACTTCCGACCCGAAGATGCTCGTTCTGAATATTTTCCTACCACGAGTGAGAGGGGAGTGCCTCGAAGGACTCCTTCTCAGTCGTCATCATTGTAAACTTTGCCTTTAGCCCCTATTTTTCTTGCAAGGAGATCTATAAAAGATCCAATAGAGAAGCAATATTCTCCTTCGCTGCTTCCAGCCTATGTTCAGCTATCATTGCTTGCTTCTTAGCCTTCATAATGAGCATGGCCAAGGTAAGGCCCTTTCTGAGGTGGCAACCCAATTTATCCTAGTTGAACGCCATCAACTGGAAGTGGGAAGCCTCCCACACCTTAAGATGGTAGCAATCTACCTTCTTATAAAGCTCAGAACTCTCAAGTGCTCCAAGGTGCTTGTAAAAAGTGTGACAATATATCACTTTAACAAATGCAGATGAGTAGAGTTTTCCCAGCAAACCATCAAACCAATCCACCTCCCAGTTGATGGCATTGTACCGACTGATTGAGGAGTTCTAGTTCTTCTTCCCATTACTTTGAGTGGGAATCTAGTTAAATGGGGAACCCTTCCTTTTCTTTCAATAGGAGGGTGGAGGTCAAAGAGTCGACTCAGGAACTAGCTCATTTCCTTTGCAATGTTGCACCTCCTTTGGAGACATCGACACTGAGCTAGTCATTGATTTGGTTTGGGTGGTAGAAGCAGGATAAATGGCCTCGCAGCATGCAGATAGTCCAATGAATGTTGCAACAAGATGAGGCAAAACTTTTCGTGCTCTTGCCCTTCCTCAAAGGACTCTTCGTTGGTCTAGCTTTCTTTAGAGCGACATATGGCTCTTCGAGTTCTCACCGACTTGCACCTAAAGGAGATGAATCTAACATATAAGTATTAGTATAAGACAAGGATCTTCTTTCTATGATAGTTAGATCACTAGTGGAAATTTGTTGGACCACCACCATAGTTGTAAGGATAAATAAAAGAAACTTCTGACTTGCTGTACTTACTATGTCACCGTGAGCCTCAACCAACCTTCCTTCGGTTGCCACAATTCCCTGTGCAGAAACTATCTTCACTAGGGCCTCATCTTTGGTCTTTTTTGGGCCATTTGGGCTATAACTGCCAACTTTCACTCAATTTTTTTGTGTTGGAGGTAGCCCACAACTTCATCATTCGCTCAAACACTCTAAGAAATAAGACCCTATTCATAGTCATCGGACCTATGTACTTGAGAACTGAAAATAGCTCCCTATAGATCTCAAAAACCTAAACTTGGGAGCAATCTTTCCCCATCTTTTAATTAAAGGCGTCCCTCAGCATAGTTTTGATGCCCTAATTCACCGAGGTTGAGGCGATAAAGAAACTTGTACTTCCTGTCTTTCACCTTATTTTTCAAGCTCAAGAATTAAAATTGAATGATTGTCTCAAACTGCATAGAGAAAACACTTGGTTGGATAGGTTAGTCGACCATGGGATTCCTTTTTGGTGGAAAAAAAGCTACGTAATTCATTATCACTATGTAGAATTCATCTTGATCTACACTAGGATAACCCCATATTGCTTGAAGATCACTCAAAGGTATTGGTAGAGAGGCAACCACAATCTGCGCCTCATATGGTCTCTATAGATAACTAAGTCTTTATTAAACAGATCAATCTCCCTCTCATCCAAGCAAGCGACACTAAACTTGATAGTTGAGTCAAAGGCTTCCTCTACAAAAGTTACATTCGACAGAGGCAAAATCGATTTTTCAATCGCAATTACCATACCAAAATTTCAATATGTACACTTTGGAGCCATCAAAGAATATAAAAAGAAATGACAGGATAGATTGAACAAAAAGAAGAAGAAATGCAAAGTAATAAATGTTCAGAGAAAAAAGATAGCAGGCATGCAAATAACACACCAGCCCCTACTTATAGGGATGTAAGCAGTAGATGAAACATCAAAAGAGAATTCTAAGGGAAACAATAGAAATCAAGAAGAAAATAAAAATAATTATTTTATTATAATAAAATAGTTACACTCAAACCTTAGTCTAACAAAAGGCACTTACAAACTAGTCCTCAACCACCATGTTTAGGACAAGACATTTACTAACTAATCTCCTATAAAACATTTAACAACTGAGCTTGAACGGATTTGCTTGATTGACTAAGTCATGTGCCCTCTACACAGAGGCACCTTCCTAGAGTTCAGACACTTCTTGGCAAAGATTAGATGACTCTCCTCACATCCCATCTAGTTGGATCAGCACTGTAGAGAGTTCCTCCTCTCACCAAGGCCAAGCAACTTCCTTTCATCCAAGGAACATGTTAATGTCCTCGGGGACTGATACGCCTAAAATATATAGTATTTTTAGACACATTTTATACCAATTTTTGAGATATTGTGCTTTAATGGAAGATATTTTTTTGTTTTTCTTTCAGGTACAGGTAAAAGAGTGAAAAATGATTAAAGAAGTGAAAAAGGATCAAATTTGGAGCAAATAGGTGAAAAATGTGCAAAAGTGTTTTGATGCCTAAGCGCCGGATAAACAGAGAAGGTCGTGTCTAAGCGCCAGAGGCCCCGCACTTAAGCGTCAGTGGCAGTTATTGGATGAGTAAATTCAATTTTTGTGAATTTTGAAGAGGTTTTTGAGGCACCTNTAGCTAGACATGGAGCTTGAGCAATTGCAGCCATATGAGTTATAAACTCGTTGCACCACTAGGCTATCTCAAAATAACAGCCTAGAAGGTCAGCTTGTTNTCCAGCAGAAACAAATAGCATATACAAATTCACACTAGGTGTGATGACTTAGAAATCTATATTGGTCTTGTTGATCTTGTCGGTCAACACTAATACGAGCGGTGTGCTTGCCCAGCACACCACACCTACTGGGGGTCCATTTGGTTACCTCACTTTTGGTTGAGGTCTAGAAACTTCTTTAGTAACCTAGGTCTAGCCATAGGACTTTCCTATTGACTAGTCTTAGAAAACTAGAAAAGGTATCCTCACCATTAGAAATTCAAAACTCCTCTCTTTACTCAACTTGAAGTTCCACATATTGGTCTTAACCTCTAGCNGATAAGAAGGATAAATGTAGGCTCTTTTTTTATAGAAACACTCGTTCTATTGCTTTGTGTGAAACTAGTGGTGGTTTAGCACACCCTGCCCTGATTTTCACACTATGTGAACAGGCAAGAGTTGATTTTGGAATGAATGAGGAGAGGATTGAACCTCTAAAAACTGTTAGTCTTGCAAATATTAAAACTTATGAATCTCATGTTGGATGGAGATCTGGAAGTACGAGAGAGGATATTCCTTTTACTTCTAGTACCCCTACTCTCCAGGGACTTATGGAGCAACTGACGATCCAACAGAGAGATATCTTGAGGTTGGAAAATAGAATGGAAAATATTGAGGAAAAAAATGCACATAATGATGATTTGACAAGGTAAAAGTTTTAACTCGGGACACACCTAAAATATATAGTATTTTTAGACACATTTTTATACCTATTTTTTGAGATATTGCACTTTAATGGAAGGTTTTTTTGTGTTTTTCTTGCAGATACAGGTAAAAAGGGTGAAAAATGCTTAAAAGAGTGAAAAGGGATCAAATTTGGAGCACAAAGGTGAAAAATGTGCAAAAGAGTTTTGACACCTAAGCGCCAGGTTAAACAGAGAAGGTCGTGCCTAAGCGCCAGAGGCCCCGCACTTAAGCGTCAGTGGCAGTTATTGGATGAGTAAATTCAATTTTTGTGAATTTTGAAGAGGTTTTTGAGGCACCTGTCGGCTATTTGTATGATTATTTTTTTTAAGATTTTAAAATTTAAATTTTGGATTATATATATATATATATATATGTATATATATATATATATAATGTAATTTTAATTTTGTGAAAATGGTTTTTTTATTTGTTTAAAAATGATGAGACCAAGTAGACCTCATATATCTAATAGTTTAAAAAGTTGAGCACGATACCATAAATGATACATCATCTTAGAGGATGAACGTATCACTTATTAGTAGGCTTAACTATCTAAACTTAATAGTTTATGACTCTATTTTGGTCTGCAAAATTTATTGCCGACAAAATCCCATGTCTAATACATAGATTAGATAGGTTTTAGATTAATCTCGGTTCTTAAATTTCCTATAAGAGCAAGCCCTTATAGTTAATTACATCTTAGACAACCGAAGTCACCTAAGAAAACTCTTGATAATGATCAGAGGTTTCGTCGTTAAGAATTCAACGTTCAAGTTTCCATGATCGTTCATAAGAAAAGTCAAATTGGATAAGTTCAAATTGGAACAATTATTTTTGGAATCTAAAGGAACGAAAAGTAGGAGATGTCGAAGATACTGAAGGAGATTCAGTGACATCTCAAACTGATCTATGGTTTGACTTTACATCTTTGAAAGAGAAATTATTTGATGTTTCAGTCCTGCAAATTATTTAGATGTTCGGGACTTGTATCTACGCGTCATATGCAAATAGTCCGAGAAAATGTGAGGATTTATGTCGTACTAAATGACGACCACGGAAGCCTAAAAAGTTTAGGACTTATATCGTACGATATAAAAATTGTAGAAAGTCCTAAAAGATAATATGAGGATTTATGTCGTGCCAAAAAAACAACCTCGACGTCCTATATGTATGTTATTTAAATCTATCGAGGTTCTGCATAAGCTCATCCTTCCGTCTTTAGTAGTTGTCTCGACCATTGTCTGGAGATGAATTGTCAACTGACCACGTCGTCGTCTTGTTCTGAGAAGAGGGATAAAGAAAAGAGAAAAAACCATGCCTCGAACTGCCTATCCTAGAAGATTGCACAAACATACTAGAAAGGTAGTAACTAAAACATGAATACTGGTAAATGTATACAGTACAACAAAGAACAGACAAAGAGGCAATGTTGTAAGATGCAGTAAGAAAATGCATGTGTTGACCTCACTTTTTGTTGAGGTCTAGAAACTTTTTTAGTAGCCTAGGTCTAGTCATAGGACTTTCCTCTTGATTAGTCTTAGAAAACTAGAAAAGGTACCCTCACCATTAGAAACTCAAAACTCTTCTCTTTACTCAACTTGAAGTTCCACATATTGGTCCTAACCTCTAGCACTTAGTAGGTAAGATCATTATGAG
>JXCR01020777.1:32779-52789 GCA_002079205.1 Phalaenopsis hybrid cultivar
ACAACATAGAGTTAGGAAGGTTTCCAAAACTTTACTTTTCCAGCTCTATATACATAAATGCTCTGACATACATTTTGAGTTTCAGATGGTGGAACGAGAATACTCGTCAGGTACACTTTTACAGTCTACAGCGTTTTACAGTCTTTCTTGTACTTTTCTACTGCTTTTCTTTTATGATATTTATTGCATAAAAACACTTACATGTTAAAAATAAAACCAAAACCAAAACTAAAAACAAAATTTCAAACAAAAATACCTCACAATATTTCAAAATATAAGACAACTCAAAACTTAATCACAAACATCACAAAAAATACAACTTCAACTAAATTAAAACGTCTCTATTGGAAGATCGGGAACCTTCGGAGGAGGTAACCTACAGTTGCTAACGAAGTTTCCCACGGTCTAAATGAAATTATGGAACTCATTAAGTTGAGTTTAGTAAATTCATTTGGACTAAGTGAATCCAATAGAAATAGTGATGCCGGGATGATGGAACCGTGGGATCTTGACCGGTGTCGCTTTAATCAACTTTAATATGCCCATAATAAAATTTAAAGAACTTTAACCATATGTTCACCTGATTTGACATTATAACTAAATGACCTAGAAAACTTGAACTCTAATACAATGAGGATCTTGGAGGTTACATGGTGGGCAGCCCGGCCATCTTCAACAGCAAGAGGATCTATACTCATACACCCCTTCCTTAGCTTTAAAACAACAAAGCCATAGGAATTTGAGGTTGTTTGCCTAGTGCAACATAAATCCTCAAACATATTTTTAAGCCTTTGTACAACCATATTGTATAATATAAGCCCTAAACTCGTCTTAGGACTCCGAGATAGCCGTTTGTCACGGCTTAAATCCTCATATCTTCGAGGTAATTTGTGTTAATTGCTTCACACAAATGTAAATTCTAATAAAAAAAATTGGCAGGATAAAATATCTAAATGATTTCTCTTAAACTAAAACCAAACAATAGGATAGCTTGGGAAGTCACTGAAGTTCTCCTTCGGATCCGTGACATCCTTTAGTGTTTACTCCTTTGGACTCCAAAACAAAATACTCCAAATTTGAACTAATCCCTTTTACACATCTTAGTCTGATATCTTTGAAATGTACTTACCATTTGAACTCCTTGAAGGTAATTTTTCTTGATTTTTATTAGGAGTATTCTTAGGTAACTTCAGTTATCTAAGATGTAATTAACTATAGAGGCTTGCCCTTATAGGAAGTTTTTTTCGAACCCAGCATAATATAAACCCTATTTAATTCCTTATATTAAATAGGGGAACTTGTCGGCCAATATGTTGGTTTCGCAGACCAAAACGGATGTCATAACTTTCTTTAGTTTATTTGATCGAGCCTCACCCTCAATTCTTGTGTTCATCCTTCAAAAAAGATACAGGATTTGAGGTAAAGCGCTCTTTCATCTAAACTATGAAAATTATGGGGTCAGTTTGATACAAGATTTGAGGTAAAGCGCTCTTTCATTTAAACTATGAAAATTATGGGGTCAGTTTGACTTTATCTTTTTCAAAACTAAAATTTTTTTTAACGTCCTTCCGAAGCGGGCAACGGGATTTCAATTTTGATGACCGACAGCTTCTTACGGGCAAACCCCACACCAAAAATAGTGCCGACAGCATGAGACATGTAGTGAAGTACAATACAGTACAAAATAAAAAGAAATTTGCAGAAAATAAAGTACGGAAATTAAATAAATAAAAGCGTACCTGATTAAATTTTGTTAAAGCTTCAAAATATATTGCAATTGTATGATATAAATGGGTTAAGTAAACATTTGTAGATTATAAAAGAAAAGTTAAATGATGAGCATATGAAAGTCTCAAGATGGGATATTAAATTTTAATTTGGGGATAGGCTCAGACTAGACCCCTTTTCTCTTTATCTCGATCCCACAGGCAACTTGATATATCGAGGTCAACCTATCAACATCAACTAGAGGCCACCAACTAATCACCCTATAATCAGACAATCTTAGACCCTATCGTTTAATGGATGTGTGAACGGAGTAGTATCTAAACTTATTTAAGTGTAGTGTATCTATACATGATGTGTAGTATCTGAACTTATTTAAGTGTAGTGTATCTATACATGATGTGTAGTATCTGAACTTATATAAGTGTAGTGCATCTATACGTGATATGTAATATTGGTCGTGCAGGATGTGATGTGTGGATATAGTGTCTATAATATAAAATGTGATATGGTGATACCTAGATCCATCAACTAAAGATGTGTGATGTATCTGTATGTGATGTGTAAGATGTACTATGTGATATATATGGAGTGATATCAAATGCACTCATGTATTAGTTAGGGTATGATGTCTACAGTGTAATGTCATATCTATTCTTCTTGTAAGTGTAGTATCTGTGCGGTGTTTGTAGTATCTGTTCTTTTTTTTGTAGCTGTCGATTCTCGAACCTTTTTTGAAAAAGGGTTAGAGTTCTCGACGATCTAGGGGTGAAAGGGCATCACACTAATTGAATGTTGATTTTATATTTTCAGCTATATGAGGAGCTGATTAATGGTTCTTTGCATCATTGCCTGTTACCCCTCGTCTCGAAGTAACAGACCACCTCAATATTTCATATGCTTATTCAATAGAGATTTTGAATATCTCATATCAAGAAAATGAGAAAAATAATTATTCAAGCATTTATATAGCATCCACATCTCACCTTTAAGCTCAAATTATGAAATTGTACATATGATTATTACATACTCCATTAACTTTTCCAAGTGAAAACAAAGATTATAACATAAAAAAAAATAAATCTCAAAGTTAAAAGATGGTTTTCAACATATTCTCGAACGAAGGGCAGCAAAAGGGACAAAATTTGGGTCTTAGATGTATATCTCAAATCATAAAAATGAGTTCCATTAAGTATCTGAACAAGGGAAACAACAAGAAGCATCAAAACTGAGCCTCAAGTATATACTTTCAAACCATGAAAATAAATTCCATCAGGTGTTTGAACAAGGGGAAATAAAGAAGACATAAACCGAGCCCCAAGTATATGTTTTCAAGCCATAAAAGTAAATTACAGCAGGTGTTTGAACAAGGGGAAATAAAGGAAGCATAAACCAAGCCCCCACATTAGTCTTAAGTAATAAAAGTGGTTTTCAACATGTATTTAAACAAAGGGAAGTAAACAGAGCAAAAACCTAGCCCCCATAAGCACCAAAATATTTTCAATATTCATACTCGAATAAAGGGGCAGCATGAAGCAAAACCGAGCCACCAACATTGACTACTCAAAGCATAAAAAATGATTTCCATCATGTATTTAAACAAAGAGAGCAAAACCACAACTCCACAAATAATCATCAAATCATTCAAAACGATTTTCATCATATATTTAAACAAAGAGGAGCAAAGAGAGCAAAATTGAGCCCCTCAAATCCTCCTCAAATCATTTAAAATGATTTTCATCATATATTTAAACAAAGAGGAGCAAAGAGAGCAAAACCAAGCCCTACAATTCCTCCTCAAATCATTCAAAATAATTTTCATCATATATTTAAACAAAGAGAAACAAAGAGAGCAAAACTGCAACTCCACAAATACTCCTCAAATCATTCAAAATGATTTTCATCATATATTTAAACAAAGAGGAGAAAAGAGAGCAAAACCCCAACTCCAAATTAATTCTCAAAGCCAAAGAAAGGCTTCCAATATATTTATTTGCATAGGGACAACAAGAAAGATAGAAGTCAGCCCCTAAATAATATTGAAAACCAAAAACGAATTTACAACATGTATATTCACATAGAGAAGGCAAGAAGCATAGAAAACCAGCCCTCCAAAATTCATCAAAATTATAAAACAGATTTCCAACATCTTTATTCAAATAGAGGCAGTGAGAAGACTAAAAAGACGAGCCCCAAAATTGATTCTTCATAATCCAGCTAATAAATTCTCAAGAACCAAAATATAAAATGCTATATGTCTTGAATGAAGATAACAAAAGATCAGGGAGAATCAATCCTCAAATTTTATTTAAAAAAAAAATTAAAAGAACATAGTCACTAAACATGTTTCAATTAGAGCAGCATAAGAATAAATAACTCTAGACATTTCCATCAAGATAGAAAGCTTCTCCAAAGTATATTCGAATGAGGCAATAGATATAATGGAATCGCAACATCAAGCCATTAAAAGCAGATTTAAAACCATCCATATCTCAAACTAATAATCTCTAACCTGGATTTCTTGCTAGCTCAAGAAAGGAAAGGGTTGAGAAGAAATTGCAAGTAAGAACGCTTCCAAACGAGAAAATAATTGCTACACTATATCTCTTCCCAAAACTTCCAAGCAAAAATGCACTGTGTATCTCTAAAATCTCTGAAAAAGAAAAAAAAATCCACGCCCATCTTCCCCTCCTATTGGGTATTTATAGGTAGAGATGAGAGAATGGCTCACCGGCGATGAGCATCTGAACGGTGAGGAGAGTCACCCATAAAGAATAATTGTCCCAACGAGATTAAAAATAGGAAGGTTACCAGACTCGCTTAGGCGGAAAAATCCGTTACAACAGGCTACCGGCGAGGCTACCGGCGACGAGGGCTCAGAAAGGGAAGAGATGACTGATAAACTGGCAAGAAGACTCCATGGTCCGACTAGGGCAAATAACAGAGGCGTGAGGGAGAGTTTAGATTTAGGATAATAAAAACATTTTTTTTATTTTTAAAAGAAGATTTTTTATTATTTTATTTTTTTGAAAGAAAATATCAAATTATGCTCAATTCATTTGTGCGCGGCATCCCAACAAAATGGGTGTCCTCCCTAGCTAAAATTGATGTCCCGGACACAATAGCGCAATCTATTTCATCATCTGGAATCATCCGGACAAATTACTCGTCGATCGCGTTAAAATAACTTCAATTCGCACGTGGCACGACAAATGAAATTATTTTGACCCGATCGGAGCCATTTAACGAGTATATTATTGACCGGTCCTCACATAAGTGACGACCCAAGTCAAACATATCACTCGTAGTGGCAAGTCAAACATCGCACGCGCCACGGTGTCCACCTATGTCTTTCAAATTTCTATAGGAGCTCAATTTGAGCTTCAATATGTCGGCTTTTCGATCGACTCAACCGAATGTTGAGGATCTAAAACCATCCATATGAAACTACAAAGAGTGAAGAAATAACTTGAATTGCTAAAGGGGGGTGAGTCCCAGTCTAGTCCTCTAAGAGAGTCAAAATAAGGAAATCTTAAGACTAGATCCTAGGGTATCTAGAGAAGGGAAAAGAAGACCTCAAAAAATGAGGTCAACAAATAGACCCCCAATAGGTGTGGTGTGCTGCACAAACACGCCGCGCCTATTAGCGTTGACCAAAATAATCAACCTGATTCCTCAAGGATGTCCAAGTTACCATACCAAGGACAAATCAAAGATTGAGATAGAATTGAAGTGAAGTTAAGCTTTTCACTGGGGATTGGCAGATATCTTTTCAAATTGATGTTGTGGATTTGAATTTTCAATTTTATATCTCGATTTTCAAAGTATGTGCAGAAGAAATACTCAAATTTTGGCTATGATATTAAAGAATGTGTGGAAAAAGGAAACAAAAATATGACCCTGATCCCGAAGATTGTAGAAAAAATAAGTGAAACAAAAAGACTATATCAACTCAGAATACCGTTGGGGAAGTTACATCCGAGTTAGAACTAGCTGAGAAAAATATCGTTTGTTGTCTTAGGATTTATTACGGGGTTAGAAGTAAAACTCCATACCCAACCTAAGCGAAACAGAGGAACTAGAACAACTTAGAATACCGTTGGGGAAGTTACATCCGAGTTAAGAGATGACAGGGGGATATATATGTCACACTAGGAAGGAAGGCACTGAAACTCACATCCAACCTAAGTGGTGACAAAGGAAATATGTCTGCTACATTGAGGAGGAAAGCACTGGGACTCACGTCCAACCCAAGGGGAAGCGAAAAGATCAGATTGAGAAGGAAAGCACGGGGACTCATATCCAACTCAAGAGCTGATCGAAGGGAATCAGAATTTAGGTATTGACCCCGAAATGAGAGTTAAAATTTGGGTATCAACCTCAAAAAGAGAATCAAAATTTAGGTACCGACCTCGAAGAAAGGGAATTAGAATTTAGGTACTTACCCAAAATGAGAGTTGAAATTTGGGTATCAACCTCAAAAAGAGAGTCGGAATTTAAGTACCGACCTCGAAGAATGGGAATCAGATTTTAGGTACTGATCCCGAAATGAGAGTTGAAATTTGGGTATCAACCACTAAAAGAGAGTCGGAATTTAGGTACCGACCAGGGAGAGAGGGAATCAGAATTTAGGTACTGACCTCGAAATGAGAGTTAAATTTTGGTATCAACCTCAAAAAGAGAGTCAGAATTTAGGTACTGAACTCATAGAGAGGGAATCAAAATTTAGATACTTACCCCAAAATGAGAGTTGAAATTTGGGTATCAACCTCAAAAAGAGAGTCAGAATTTGGGTACCGACCTCGGAGAGAGGGAATCAGAATTTAGGTACTGACCCCAAAATGAGAGTTGAAATTTGGGTATCAACCTCGAAAAGAGAATCAAAGTTTAGGTACCGACCTCAGAGAGAGAGAATCAGAATTTAGGTACTGACCCCAAAATGAGAGTTGAAATTTGGGTATCAACCTCAAAAAGAGAGTCGTAATTTAGGTACTAACCTCGGAGAGAGGGAATCAGAATTTAGGTACTGACCCCGAAATGAGAGAGTGTAGGAAGAATGTCGGAACATGCAAAGTTTTGCAAAACTGTGAGAGAAGAAATTAAACCCAAGGGGATATAGAAACGATCAATTTGTGACGAAAGGGAAAATTCTAGCAAAAAAAAATTTAGATGTTTGACTTGCCACTTGAGGCTATTGGCGACGAGGGCTCGGAAAGGGAAGGGATGACCGACAAACTGGAAAGGAGACTCTACGGTCCGGCTAGGACAAAGAATAGAGGCGTGAGGGAGAGTTTAGTTTTAGGATAATAAAAACAATTGTTTTATTTAAAAGAAGATTTTTTTATTTTATTTTTTTAAAAGAAAATATCAAATTATGCTCAATTTGTTTGTGCGCGGCGCCCCAACAAAATGGGTGTCCTCCCTAGCTAAAATTGACGTCTCGGACACAATAGCGCAGTCTGTTTCATCATCTGGAATCATCCAGACAAATTCATCGTTGATCGCATCACAATAACTTCAATTCGCATGTGGTACGACAAATGAAATTATTTTGACCCGATCGGAGCCATTTAACGAGTATATTATTGATTGGTCCTCACATAAGCAATGACCCAAGTCAAACATATAACTCGTAGTGGCAAGTCAAACATCGCACGCACCACGGTGTCCACCTACGTCTTTCAAATATTTATAGGAGCTCAATTTGAGTTTCAATATGTCAGCTTTTTGATCGACTCAACCTAATGTTGAGGATCTAAAGCCGTCCATATGAAACTACAAAAAGTGAAGAAATGGCTTGAATTTCTAAAGGGGGGTGAGTCCTAGTCTAGTCCTCTAAGAGAGTCAAAACAGGGAAATCTTAAGGCTAGATCCTAGGGTATCTAGAGAAGGGAAAAGAAGACCTCAAAAAATGAGGTCAACAACATCTATTGACTTAATAGGTGGTTACAACCACCATTGATAAAAATTATTGCGAAAGGATGCATCTCTTGGGGAAATACATCAAATCAAGACACATTTTGAAGAGATACCAATGCACCTTTTGGAGAATTATAAAAGAAGGAATATTGGGACTTTGAAAGTGGTTCTGAAAGTATTGGGAAAGTTTTGAAAGTTCAAAAATTGGGAAGTTAGTTGGAGAGATTTTCAGGCAACACATATTTATTCTTTTTTTATTTTAGTTTTATATTGAGAGTGTTGTAAAAGAGAAGAGATTCAAAGAAACTTCAAGAGTTGGGTGGAAGACTTGAGATAAGTTTTTATCTTTTGTTTTAGACTACTTTTGGTTTTAATTGAGACTTGTTGTTGGTTTAACAATGATTTCTACTTTTAAATTAAAGTGTGGTTTTGTTTTCTCCATGGATTTTGAGTAGTTTTGTTTATCTTTCTTCTAAAAATGATAGGTAATTAAGTGTTGAATGGAAGTTGTGTAGAGTATTGATCCTTAACGTTGGAAGAAGTTATGATGATTTAAATCCATGTACTTCATTTACTTCTTGAATTGGCTAATCCAGATGTTAAAATTTATTGTGAGAACATGTAAGAACCAGGTTGGTATTGTCTCAGTCAACAATTGGAAAGAATCACATGAGGTTGTATGAATGAGAATGTAGTTCATATGATTGAGTGCAAATAAATAGGGAAATATTCATTGAATGGTGTAGAGTTAGAGGACTTTAAAGTGACAGATTAAAGCCCCCAATTTGGTTTATTGTTTTAAGTTCTGATATTAGATGTTAGCCCCCAGGTGGAGGGAATCGAGGGAACTCTAGAGTGAGAGCTAATATCTTCCTTACTTAGCCNGAAGTTATGATGATTTAAATCCATGTACTTCATTTACTTCTTGAATTGGCTAATCCAGATGTTAAAACTTGTTGTGGGAAGATGTAAGAACCGGGCTATTATTGTCTCAGTCAACAATTGGAAAGAATCACATGAGGTTGTATGAATGAGAATGTAGTTCCTTGAGTGCAAATAAATAGGGAAATATTCATTGAAGGGTGTAGAGATAAAGAACTTTAAAGTGACAGGTTAAAGCCCCCAACTTGGTTTATTGTTTTAGGTTCTGATACTAGATGTTAGCCCCCAGGTGGAGGGAATCGAGGGAACTCTAGAGTGAGAGCTAATATCTTCCTTACTTAGCCGGTCTTCAGAACTATTCAAACTTTAAATTAGCCAATGTTCTTTATAACATCTCTAATTGGTAAAGAATATTATTGTTTCCATTTGGCACAACATATTATGCACACTTCTACAACATAATTCCTATACTTATTACCGATTCATGATAAAGAGAAAGATATTTTCATATTTAGTGTTTTTCTTCTACAAAAACTCAAGTTATCTTTTTAAGTTTAAACTATTTTTGTCAAAATATTAAAATTACCAAAAATATTTAAAACTTTCTTTACTGCAAAAATGTCTTTATTTTAAATAATTATCTTTTTAAAAATAGAAAGTTTTCCAAAAAGTTTGTATTGCATATCTTCCTTGTGGGTTTGATATTCAATTATTAATAAAAAAGTTCTATATTGCTAGATAACGATACGTATACTTGCGTAGTATCCCAATATATATAAATTAAAAGTTAAATTCTTATTTTTCTTCATGATCAAGTTTTTTGGTTTTGATGTGAAATAAGAAAATATAAGTAAAAAATATAATCAGAATTATTGGTATATTGTTGCATATAAGCAGTTATCGGGGATCAGAGACATCCAACGTCCCTCAATCGCTTCTTCATGGATTTTCATAGGGCTGGCTAGACGATTGACCACATTCTCCTCACTACTAACTGATAATTGGAGCACAAAAGTTGCTGCCACAATTGGATCATAGTCATTACCAACAAGAAGCAAACCCTAAATCTGAGCACCCTCACCTATTTTAAAAAAGAATTAATAAGCAAGAAAAAAAATTCAAGTAAATCTTAAGACAAGTAAGCACAAGTACTCAAGATCTGATCCACCTTTGGCCAGACAACATTATCTAGGTTTACCAATGAAAGACAATCGAACGCTCTTTTCTCTATGATTGGTGGATCACCCCCACCAATTCTTGGTACAACAATTTGTTGAGGAGCAGTCATAGTCTGTGGTGACCAAGAAACTCAATTGAAGAACTAGTCAATGGACCAGCCTTCGAACAATCCCGCTCTTTCCCACTACTGGTTGGCCCTTCTCTGAAGCCTCATGGATGGAATTCAATGACTCCTACTACTCCACTCACTCGTAAGCCTTTGACTTATTAATAAGCTTCTTCTCCAACTACTTTCCTAACTCGCCTTCTAGCCAGTGTTGTTTCTTCAACCCAAGGGAAGTTTTCTTCTTCACCAGTCAACAAGTTTCAGTGCAGAATCAAATCCCTTCTCCACCAGAACATCATAGAATTCAAGCATATGCAAGAAGAAAAACTTAAGATACTGAGAATCGTTCACTACGCTATATATATAAGAGTCATGGGAAAAAAAAACTAGAGAGTCTAATCATTGAATTAAATTATAACTATTAAGATTTGATTTATTATATTAAACGTTTTCTTGATCTCATCACAGTTGTCACTATAAAGGAGTAAGAAAACTATAAAACTTAATACGTACACCCAAAAATGTTTTGCATGAGTCACGAGACAATCTAATGGTTGATATTAAATAAGATAAAATGAAAATCCTTCCTCTAATTAAAATTTAAATGTCCTTATAGAACTGACTGGTTGGAGACCACGCAGCCGACCGAAGGATTGTTGATTAATCAAAGGCCGGTCTGATGACCACAGAACCACCCAGGCTAGAAAAAGACATGCATCAACACCAACAGTCAAAAAAAAAAGTTTAGCCCACCAATAAGATTACAAGTATTGTCGTGAAGCTCTTTCAATAGCTCCCTAATTAACCCCAAAGATGTCAAGAGAAAATCAAGGAAAAATAATAAGGTAAGCTGACTAGTCACATTGAGGCCAACCGACTACACACTCGAGAACGAACCAACATCCTAGAGTTAAAGCTGATCAGTGCTTAAACAAAAGTTGACCAAAACTAGTTCAGCCAATCGACATAAGGACTTGCAAAGCAAAACGTGCATGCATGAAAAAATTCTAGAATATCTTGGACAACCCCTCTAAAGCATAGGTAAAACATTTAATATTACATTTGTCCTTTGTCTTCTATAACTACGAGGACCATAACATGAATTTGGGGCTTTCAACTCTTCTTTGTAGACCCGTCTTCTTTAGGGAGAACGCTTTTCCCTTCTCTCTTGTAACTGCCACTTGTAAGTTATAAAATGGGCCATAGAGCCCAAAAATACCCCCATTTGCCCATACAGGGCAAGTCTATTTGTGCTCTCTGATTATTTCTCCCTCTTTGTCTCTCTCCAACTCTCCCTCTTGGTTCTGACCGCTCCGACTATTAGGCATGCTTCAAAGGACAAATCAGGATTAAAAGATGAGCCACCACAGTTAGATCATGACTATCACCAATTAGGTGTGAACCCCTGATCCGAGCATCCTCATGTATTTTGGAAAATAAGAATTAATAAGAAAGAAGAAATATATATATATATATATATATAAGTAAATCCTAAGAACAATAATCACATGTAGGATCAATTCAACCTCAAACCAAGTTACTCTACCTAAATTCAACAAAGAAAGAACATTAACCGCTCTTTTCCTTTTGATTGGATGATCATTTGCTCTAATTTCTGGTACACTAGGTTGTTGAGGTGCAGACGTAGTCTTTGGCATACCCATAACCTCAACCAAAGTTTACGGAACAACCACCAAACTACCTAGCTCCTCACCAATGTTGGATTGGCTTTTCTCTTGAGCCACCCAGATTGATTCTAACAACGCCTCCAAATCCACTCACTTGGACAACTTTGGCTTCTTATCGTGTTTCTCCTCCCACTTCTTCTTTCTTGGTTTGCCTTCCAGCCAACTATGTTTCTTTACCTCAAGGGAGGCTAGCATCTTCACTTCATCTATAGGTTTATGTGTCCAATTAGATCCCTACTCCATAAAAACTTCCCGACAACCAAGCAGATGCAAGGAGAAACAAACTCAAGATATTGAGAAGCATCTACTATGCTCTATATAATAGGGTCATAAGATTTGATTTATTGCATTAAAATATTTCTTGTTCTTATCGCAGTTGTCACTATTAAGGAGCAAAAAAAATTAAGGAACATAAATATGTACACTCAAAAAATGGTCAGTATGAATCTTAAGACAATCTTATGGTCCAGATTAAAAGAAATAAAATAAGGATCTTTCCTTTGACAAAAAGTTATACAAGTCCTTATAAAGACGACTGGATGAGGACCACCTTGCCAACTGAAGGATTGTCGATTAATCATAGAATTACCGATCGACTGAAGAATAGCCAAATGATTGAAGGTCAGCTTGATGACCTAAGGACCACCTAGGACAAAAAAAGACTAGCATTCATGCAAATGATTGGATAAAGTTCTAACCCCCAAAAGGCTCATAAGTATTAATGTGAAGCTCCCTCAATAGCTTCCCAAAAATTTTCAAAGATCTCAGCGATCATCAAGGAACAATAATCGGGCAAGCTAACAGGCCGCCCAGAGGTCAAACGACTACTACTCTCAAGAATCGGCCAACTTTTGAGAGTGAAAGCCGATTGGGGCCCAGTCGAGAGCTTACCAAAACTAGTTCAATAGGCCAACTAAAGTATCTACCTAGGAAAAGGTTCAAACATGCAAAAATATTAGAATACCTTGCACAACATCTCTAAAGCAAGGGTAAAAGATGTAATTTTACGCTTTGTCCCTCTATCTTTTTTAAATAAATTGACCATAACATATATTAGATGCTTTTAGCTCTTCTTCTCTAGACCCGTCTCCTGTAGGGAGAACTCTCTCCCATTCTCTCTTGCAACTGATACTTGCAAGATATAAAATGAGTCATAAATTTAGGAAAACCACAATTCGTGTCCACGAGGCATGTCTGTGTGCGCTCTCTACTTCTCTCTTTCTCTCTATCTCTCTCTCTTTACCACCCTCCCATGGTACATAGCTCTCTAATTCTTGGGTATGACTCTTAGGGCAAATCTAGATTCAACTATTTTTATGAATATAAATAGTTGATAATAAAAGATTATAGAAAATTACATTATTGCAGTGTAGGTTCATTACTTTTTTTTAACAAATCATGCGTATGAGAGTATAATTGAGTTTTGTGATGTTGATGGACATAGAACTTCAATTATTATTATGTGGGGTAGCAAGAAAACTAAACATAGGCTCCTAGGTTCATGAAGTCGCTAGTGATAATGATAGGTTGGAAAACTGTTGTAAAAAATTACTTATATTTTTGCAGGTGATCTTGTAATGTTCTATATTTTTAAGAATTTATTAGCTTTTTAAATAGCATTGTACTTGATAATTGCTTGAAAATATTATCTCTTCGATTAGTTTTTGAGGATTGATATTGTTATGGGACATTAATAATAATTTGTTGGACGGAGTCTCGCTCCTTGGTCGTACAAATAACTTCAACAACAAAATCATTACATTTTATGTATTTTTAATTATATTTAAGTTCATAAAATTACATATATTTTATATTTAATTTTTTATAATGTACACAAAAAATACGATCGCATGAATCGCGAGGAAATTAAAATGGATATCAGAAGATTGCATCTGGATAGTCAAAAGATAGATGCCAAGAGTCGGTTCTTTCGGTCAGAACTATGGGTTGACCGAATGAAAGAATAGGAGACACATGATCCAAGGGATGGTAAGTATAGCTAGCTTCAGCGACTGTTTCCAAGGTTCTTCACAAAGATGGCGAAAGAGCAACCCAATATCTTTCCAATCCTCTGAGAAGACTCTTTCTCCAAAGAGAGCTACTAGCACACTACGACAATACACTCTCTGCTTAACAGTCCAAGTCTACCGTAACGACAAGAGGGCCACTAACGAGAATTCTCTCAAGGAGGTCAACCAAAGTTCTTCTAGCCTACCGAAGACCATTTACACGACCGAATGACAATNGAGCTACTAGCACACTACGGCAATACACTCTCTGCTTGACAGTCCAAGTCTACCGTAACGACAAGAGGGCCACTAACAAGAATTCTCTCAAGGAGGTCAACCAAAGTTCTTCTAGCCTACCGAAGACCATTTACACGACCGAATGACAATACCAGCGAACCATTAAATGCCCCCCCTTTTAAGCGGTTATGAATACGAAACGATGTCAACCTCAGTTATGAATACTAAAGAGTCTCTGAGTTAGTTACAAATATGAAATTGTGTAATAATTTGTAACATCACTATTAAAATTAGGATAAACATGTAACCTTACTACATACATCTATGAGCTATAAATAGATGATCATTTCATCAAAAAAGAACTACTGTCAATAAATTTTCTGCTCTATTCCTTTTATCTACTCAATTCCTAGATTCAACACACTCAATAAATAATTTTTTACAACGTCTTTGTTCAAGTTAGACAAAAGAGTTAATAATTTCATATGANGATGATCATTTCATCAAAAAAGGACTTCTGTCAATAAATTTTCTGCTCTATTCCTCTTATCTACTCAATTCCTAAATTTAACACACTCAATAAATAATTTTTTACAACGTCTTTGTTCAAGTTAGACAAAAGAGTTAATAATTTTATATGATTCCTTATAAAAAAAATAAAATTAGCGCGGCTTCATTTTGAAATTTTGACCGTGAACTTTCAACTTGCCTGAAAATTTATCATATAATTCCTTATGAAAAACTATCTATATATTTATTTTAGATAAAATAAGTATAAATATAATTTTTTATGCAACTCATATATTTATTTACAATTAAGTTAAATTTGATTAAAACCATAGCTCTATTAAAATATAAATAAACTCATGTGTGTGTGTGTGTGTCTATATGTATATATATGATGTGTGTCGGTAAATTCGTCGTGGCAGAGTGATTATTTACTTTCCCAACATTGTATGAGAATTCAACACAAGCTCGGAGAATAGAAGAATAACAGGAGGAGACACATCAACTTCTTATGTGAAAAACCCTGATAAAAAAACCGCGAGGTTTAGCCTAGTTGAAATATTCTACTATGTAGTGGTAAAACAATGAATGTAATGGGCCATGTGAATTGANGTGTGTGTGCATGTGTTTATATGTATATATATGATGTGTGTCGGTAAATTCATCGTGGTAGAGTGATTATTTACTTTCCCAACATTGTATGAGAATTCAACACAAGCTCGGAGAATAGAAGAATAATAGGAGGAGACACATCAACTTCTTATGTGAAAAACCCTGAAAAAAAAAACCGCGAGGTTTAGCCTAGTTGAAATATTCTACTATGTAGTTGTAAAACAATGAATGTAATGGGCCATGTGAATTGATAATGATTGCTTTATTAGTATCGGTTGGCCATAAAGGCCCTAATAAAATGGTAGTTGTGAGTCATGTAAGCTATAGTTGATCACATAAGTCATAGTGGCGAGTTGCTATAAAGTTCATAGGCTGCAGAAGCTAGAGTTAGCAGTTGCATATGCCTTGGACCACATAGGTTATGGTGGGAAATTGTGATAACATCCATAGAGCATCAAGGCCAAAGTCAAGTGATGCATGAGCTCTTAGCCACATAGGTCATAGTTGTTCATGTAATGGACATTTTGGTCATAGTGGTGAATGCCTGCGGGTCGTAGAGGCTAGAGTTTGGAGCTACGTGAATTATGAGCTTTGTAGGTCGTAGTTGGTCACATAGGTTATAGTAAAGAATTGTAAGAACATTTTTTGGCTGCATAAGTAGGAGTTGGCCATAGCTTAAGCTGTGATAATTTTGATAAGCTGCAGAGATCAGAGTTGGAGCTTGCTTGAGCTGTGATAACGTATATAAGTTGTAGAGACCTGAGTTGGGAGCTGCATGAGCTATTCATTGATCTCAGAGTCTGAAGTTGAGATCTATATGATTTGTGAACCATGTAAGTCGTAGTTAGTCATGTAGGCCATAATGATAAGCTGAAATAATATTTGTAAGCTGCGGATGATGAAAGTGGAAGCTGCATTAGCTGTGAGCCAAGTGAGCCTTAGTGGGTCACAAAGGCTATAACAGGGAGTTGCAATAATGTTCATATATTGTAAGGAGTGGAATTGGAAGTCATCTGAGATGTGAGCCTCAAATTTTGTATTTGATTACATACGTCATAATGAGGAGCTATGATGTGCCTCTAGTGTGTGTTGCTTTTCTGTATGTTTTATGTCAATTTAATTCCCCTGCGACGGCGTCAAAAACTTGACCCGACCCGAAGTTAGGCAGTAATTTAGCTTTCAAAAATATGGTAAGAAACTTGACCCAATTTATATTTAGTATTTAATGTGTAAAATTTAAATGTTATATAAAATACATAAATTAGTTCACACATTATGGGTTCTACGCAAGTGAATGTATTGCTTCAAGTAATATAGAATTTTTTTAACAACCCCGGTATCGATCCCATGAAGAAGCGAGGTAAGAGGTCCTTAGTCGAATTCTAGTCTACTACTATTAGTTCTTAGTTTGGAAGAGTGATTTAAGTGGTTTTTCTAACAAATAGTCCTAAATATAAGTCTTAAGTTTAAAACAACTAATAACTATTCCTAAATGAAAATATTAATTCTAAAGATAACCATTTTTGGATGAATTGGTTTGGAGAATTTTGAGATGTTAAAAACTGTTATTCTCATGTAGTGAATTGGATAACGTAAAGGAATGAGATACATTAAATATTGTATCTGTCAAATAGGAGCAATTTTAATTCTCTACCAACAGTCAAGGGTTATAGAGAATCATTGGCTAATCTTAGTTTTAGTCTCTAAATCCGTGGTTAGGCTGGGAGGATACTGACTCTAACTCCAGAGCTCCCACTTCCCTTTCCTTGAAGGCTAACTCTTGTTTTAGTTCTTAAACACTAAGTCCAAATTAAGGATTTCAGTCTGTCACCCTAGAATCTTCAATTCTTCGCCCAATAGTATATATATTTCCTTATTTATTTACACTCAACCCCCATGAACTTCACCATCCATGGAATTTGAATATGGTTCCACTTTGTTGAAAATTACACCGCCCTCTCGAGTCATAATGCAATTACAACAAATTTTAACACTACAATGAGCCCTTATTTTAATGTAAATGAAATGCAAGCATAAATCATCACATTTATAATTAAAACTTTTCAAGCATGTCTTCTAATATCCTAAACATGAATACTACTCATTGCAAAAGAAAAGTAAAAGAAAAATAACGACATAATCTTCTCATGCCACTATTTCTAAAGAAGAAGAAGAAAGAGTAAGAGAAACACATCACAAAGCACGAAGAAAACACAACGAAAAACTTCCTTACATCAAAGCAAATCCAATAAATAAGTGTTTACAAAATCATAAGATAATGAATAACACAATACTTAGCTTTTTCTCCTTGAAAGAAAGATGAAATCTCTCCCACAAAGTCTCCCGCTAATCCATGCAATGCTAGGACATCTACTTACAAATTCTCTCAAAATTCCCTCTCCAATCTCTTCAAGAAGGTAGAAATGTACACTTCTACTCCTATTCTAAGATCTATAAACATTCTCCACATTTTTCCACTCACACACACAACTTCTTCTGACATAAGATCACTCTATTATAATGTAGGGACAAATTTTCCAAGAGATGCCTCAAGCAACCTTCCAAAAATCCTCCAAATACATTGAATCTAGGCCATAACCGCCCAAAATCGTGTATAAGTTGTCTCGAGAGCCATCAGCGCTGTTCTGGGTGCTTTCGATGCCATATTTTCATCATTTTCTGGATTCGGACGCCATCGGCGCTTGTTTGGGCGCCTTCGACGTCGGTCTGTAGCAACTCCACCATTTCGCTCTTTTTTGCCCTGTTTCAGTTGTGTTTCATTCATAACAGATAGACCTACATAATAAGCATGAAAATAACATTTCTTTAAAGTGTAATTTCATTCAAAAATATGTAAGAAGTATAAAAGAGATTAAGCATATAAAGACATATCGAAATGTGTCAGGACAGAATTTTCTTTCTTGCTCGTTTTTGCTCCAAATTGCATTGTTTTTGCTTATTTTTATCCAAAACTCCATTTCATGTACCTGAAACCAAAAATATATAAAATACCTTCATTCAAAGTGCAATATCATTAAAAATGAGTATAAAATATAGGTCTAAAAATGCATATATTTTTTGTGCATCAAGCTACTATAATGTTTTTACTCCACATGGGCTAGAGTTTGGAGCTGCATTCATTGTGATAATGTCCGTATAACACACAGGCTGGTGTTAGGAGTTGCAAGAGATATGATAAAATTCATAGACTATAAACATTGGAGTTGAGATTTGCATAAGTTGTGTACCATTTTGGTCGTAGTTGGCCACTTAAGCTATAGTGGTGAGTTGTATTAATGTTTGAAGGTCACAGAGGTTGGATTTAGGAGCCCTTTGATCTTTGAGTCGAGTAGGCCATAGTTGAACATATAAGTTATAGCCTAGAGTTGTAATAACACTCATAGGACATAAAGGCCGGAGAAGGAGCAACTTGAGCTGTGAGCTGCTTAGAACATAGTTTGCTACATATGCCATAAAGGAGAGCTATAATAGCATATGTAATCCACATATATCAATGTTGGGAGCTACGTAAGCTGTGATAATATTCATAGGCTTCATAGGCTAGAGTTGAGAGTTGCACGACTATGGACAACATAGATCATAACCGGTCATATACGCCATAGTGTAGAGTAGCGAGGAGAGAACTTCATAGATCTAGAGAAACTTACTTTTTTGTGAGTACAATGGTTGTAAGTAGTAATTATAGGGAATTTTCACTAGGTCCTTGATACGGCTTATTCATGATTCCGTATTGGGAATATTTCATCATATCATATGCAAGGTGCATTGTTACACCGTAAAAAGGATTTTTAATTAAAACATCTTCACGGTGTTTCATTACATCACAATGTATGTCAGGATTTCATAGTGCACATCCTGATTTTGAAAAAAGATTTATTGCTATGAACATGTAGCAACGGTCGATGGGTTGTGGTCGATGGTGGTTGGTAGCTAGAGAAATAAGTGGCATTCAATGGTCCTTTGGGGAGAAAATTGCAACTCTACCTCTTCTCCTCCAACTCCCATGCTTCCTACTATTAAAGGTTTGAGCCCCCTTTCATGAATGGAGTCGTGCTCTATTTATAGAGTTTAGGAGGCACTTCTCTACAAATAAGGAAGTAGATTCATTATATCGTATGGACAGGAGAGATCCTCTCAATCAGATGTTATTTTATAAACATTTGAGTGTCTTCACATAATGTCAGAATTAAGTGACCTTAGGCTCATTGGGCTTTTCTCGTCGAGATTCTTTATTTGATAATCTTGCTAGATTTGGAATCCATTTGAGCTTATAATAGAGGACCAAAAGCTTCCAAAAGCGGTGTAATAGCTTAACATGGATTTGATTGACTCGGATTTTATCAATTATTGTGCATTGAATTTTGCCTAATGGAGTTAGTCAGTTTAACTGTCAGTTTGTTGATTCACCTCACTGTGTGATCACCCCAGCAATATGACTTTCCCGTCTAAGGCTCAAAAGTCGACAATCAGACCAAGATAGTCCATCAACTAACTAAGGTTGACCAAAGGTTATTAGGTGATTGAAAGCTAGCACAGCTGACCAAAGGGTTGTCATCCAACTGAGGACCGACCGACCGAATGGAATCCAGATGATAGAATGATCATTACGATGGACCGACCGACCACCTCAACTCAACAGTCATCCTAATATGTTTGGCCTACCTAGAGATTTCAAACCCTCATTAACTAAACGATAAG
This sequence comes from Phalaenopsis hybrid cultivar, assembly GCA_002079205.1. Lineage (NCBI taxonomy): Eukaryota > Viridiplantae > Streptophyta > Magnoliopsida > Asparagales > Orchidaceae > Phalaenopsis > Phalaenopsis hybrid cultivar. The sequence goes on from JXCR01020777.1 coordinate 52,363, forward strand.
ATAATCGAGCCATAGGCTAACCCAATTTTTGTATGCCCATAATACCTTTCAACTCCTCCATGAAAGGAAGGGCAATCATGTAATGTGCCACTTTATACCCCCCCTATGCCGATAAATAGGTGGGTCATTTCTACAGTAGAACTAATCAGTTGCTCCATTAAGAACTTAATTCTTAGAGTGCGCTCTCTTTCTCTCTCTCTCTCCTTCTTACTCTCTCTCTCTCTCTCTCTCTCTCTCATGCTTTATACTATATTTCTTGGGTGTGATTCACAGGACAAATTCAGATTCTGCCATTTACAATTATAATCTCATACTTATAGAGATCCTCCTCTTTTTACCCCATTATGTATATCAGTAATGACTNATTTTGGTTGGTGCAAAACATCATAATGAACAATTTTTATGAAGGAAGAAAATTGTTTTGAAG
>JXCR01020777.1:53687-70020 GCA_002079205.1 Phalaenopsis hybrid cultivar
CCTCATAATGATCTTACCTACTAAGTGCTAGAGGTTGGGACCAATATGTGGAACTTTAAGTCGAGTAAAGAAAAGAGTTTTGAGTTTTTAATGGTGAGGGTACCTTTTCTAGTTTTCTAAGACTAGTCAATAGGAAAGTCCTATGGAAGAAGAATTTTGAATTTCTAATTGTGAGGATACCTTTTCTAGTTTTCTAAGACTAGTCAATAGGAAAGTCCTATGGCTAGACCTAGGAAAAATTTCGAGACCTCAACCAAAAGTGAGGTCAACAAATGGACCCCCAATAGGTGTGGTGTGCTGGTTAGACCTCAACCAAAAGTGGGACAAAAAGAGCTTACTGAAACTAGATCAATAGGCCAACCGAAGTATCTACCGAGCAAAATGTTCAAACATGCAAAAAGATCAGGATACCTTGCACAATATCTCTAAAGCAAAGGTAAAATATGTAATTTTACGCTTTGTCCCTCTATCTTTTTTAAATAAAGGGACCATAACATATATTAGATGCTTTTAGCTCTTCTTCTCTAGACCCATCTATTGTAGGGAGAACACTCTCCCATTCTCTCTTACAACTATACTTGCAAGATATAAAATGAGTCGCAAATTAAGGAAAACCACAATTCGTCTCCACGGAGAAAGTCTGTGTGTGCTCTCTACTTCTCTCTTCCTCTCATCTCTCTCTCTCTCTACCACTCTCCCACGGTACATACCTCTCCAATTCTTGGGTATGCCTCTTAGGACAAATCTAAATTAAACTGTTTTTATGAATATAAATAGTTGATAATAAAAGATTATTGAAAATTACATTATTGCAGTGTATGCTCATTACATGTTTTTAACAAATCATGCGTATGAGATTATAATTGAGTTTTGTGATGTTGATGGACATAGAACTTCAATTATCATTATGTGAGGTAGCAAGAAAACTAAACATAGGCTCTTAGGTTCATGAAGTCGCTAGTGACAATGATAGGTTGGATAACTGTTGTCAAAAATTAATTATATTTTTGCAGTGATCTTGTAATGTTCTATATTTTTAAGAATTTATTAGCTTTTTATATAGAATTGTACTTGATAATTGCTTGAAAATATTATCTCTTCGATTAGTTTTTGAGGATTGATATGGTAAGGGGCATTGATAATAATTTGTTGGGCAAAGCTTCGAATATGTCATACATTTCTCGCTCCATGGTCGTACAAATAACTTCAACAACAAAATCATTACATTTTATGTATTTTTAATTATATTTAAGTTCATAAAAATACATATATTTTAAATTTAATTTTTTATAATGTACATAAAAAATACGATCGCATGAATTGCAAGGAAATTAAATGGATATCAGAAGATTGCATTTGGATAGTCAAAAGATAGATTCCAAGAGTCGGTTCTTTCGGTCAGAACTATGGGTTGACCGAATGAAAGAATAGGAGGCACATGATCCAAGGGATGGTCAGTATAGCTAGCTTCATCAAATGATTCCAATGTTCTTCACAAAGATGGCGAAAGAGCAACCCAATATCTTTCCAATCCTCTGAGAAGACTCTTTGTCCAAAGAAAGCTACTAGCACACTACGACAATACACTCACTGCTTGACGGTCTAAGTTTACCATAACGACAAGAGGGCCACTAACGAGAATTCTCTCAAGGAGGTCAACTGAAGTTCTTCTAGCCTACCGAAGACCATTTACACAACCGAATGACAATACCAACGAATCATTAAATGCGCCCCTTTTTAAGCGGTTATGAATATGAAATGATGTCAACCTCAGTTATGAATATTAAAGAGTCTCTGAGTTAGCTACAAATATGAAATTGTGTAATAACTTGTAACATCACTATTAAAATTAGGATAAACATGTAACCTTACTAGATACATCTATGAGCTATAAATAAATGATCATTTCATCAAAAAAGGATTACTGTCAATAAATTTTTATCTCTATTCCTCTTATCTGCTCAATTCCTAGATTCAACACACTGAATATATGATTATTATTTTATGAGTTTATTTTTTTAGAGTGAACTCTAGGGAAGTTTGACGTGTTACTTTAAACATTTAATCAAACTTTAATTTCAGTTCGAATTGAAAAATATATTTCAACTTGATTTAAAATAAATTTTTATTTATTTAAATAAATTATTCTTTAATTAAATAAATATGTGCGAACATAAGAGAATTTTTTACAACGTCTTTGTTCAAGTTAGACAAAAGAGTTAATAATTTCATATGATTCCTTATAAATAAAATAAAATTAGCGCGGCTTCATTTTGAAATTTTGGCCGTGAACTTTCAACTTGCCTGAAAATTTATCATATAATTCCTTATGAAAAACTATCTATATATTTATTTTAGATAAAATAAGTATAAATGTAAATTTGTATGCAACTCATATATTTATTTACGATTAAGTTAAATTTGATTAAAACCATAGTTCTATTAAAATATAAATAAACTCGTGTGTGTGCGTGTGTCTATATGTATATATATGATGCGTGTCGGTAAATTCACCGTGGTAGAGTGATCATTTACTTTCCCAACATTGTATGAGAATTCAACACAAGCTCTGAGAATAGAAGAATAACAGGAGGAGACACATCAACTTCTTATTTGAAAAACCCTGAAAAAAAAAACCATGAGGTTTAGCCTAGTTGAAATATTCTACTATGTAGTGGTAAAACAATGAATGTAATGGGCCATGTGAATTGCTAATGATTGCTTTATTAGTATCGGTTGGCCATAGAGGCCCTAATAAATGTAAGTCATGTAAGTTATAGTTGATCACATAAGTCATAGTGGCGAGCTGCTATAAAGTTCGTAGGCTGCAGAAGCCAGAGTTAGCAGCTGCATATGCCTTGGACCACATAGGTTATGGTGGGAAATTGTGATAACGTCCATAGAGCATTAAGGCCAGAGTTAAGCGATGCATGAGCTCTTAGCTACATAGGTTATAGTTAGTCACATAATGGACATGTTGGTCGTAGTGGTGAATGCTTGCAAGTCGCAGAGGCTAGAGTTTAGAGCCACGTGAATTATGAGTTTTGTAGGTCGTAGTTGGTCATATAGGCTATAGTGAAGAATTGTAAGAACATTTTTTGGCTGCATAAGTAGAAGTTGGCGGCAACTTAAGTTGTGATAATTTTGATAACATACAGAGATCAGAGTTGGAGGCTGCTTGAGCTGTGATAACGTATATAAGCTGTAGAGACCTGAGTTGGGAGCTGTATGAGCTATTCATTGATCTTAGAATCTGAAGTTGAGATCTATATGATTTGTGAGCCATGTAAGTTGTAGTTAGTCATGTAGGCCATAATGATAAGCTAAAATAATATTTATAAGCTGTGGATGATGAAAGTGGAAGCTGCATTAACTGTGAGTCAAGTGAGCCTTAGTGGGCCACAAAGGCTATAACAGGGAGTTGCAATAATGTTCATATGTTGTAGGGAGTGGAATTGGAAGTCATCTGAGATGTGAGCCTCAAAGTTTGTATTTGATTACATGGGTCATAATGAGGAGTTATGATGCGCCCCTAGTGTGTGTTGTTTTTCTGTGTGTTTTATGTCAATTTAATTCCCCTGCGACGGCGTCAAAAACTTGACCCGACCCGAAGTTACGCAGTAACTTAGCTTTCAAAAATATGGCCAAAAACTTGACCCAATTTATATTAAGTATTTAATGTGTAAAATTTAAATGTTATATAAAATATATAAATTAGTAGTTCACACATTATGGGTTCTATGCAAGTGCATGTATCGCTTCAAGTAATATAGATTTTTCTTTAAAAACCCCAGTATCGATCCCACGAAGAAGCGAGGTAAGAGGTCCTTAGTTGAATTCTAGTCTGCTACTATTAGTTATTAGTTTGGAAGAGTGATTTAAGTGGTTTTTCTAACAAGTACTCCTAAATATAAGTCTTAAGTTTCAAACAACTAATAACTATTACTAGATGAAAATATTAATTCTAAAGAAAACCCTTTTTGGATGAATTGGTTTGGAGAATTTTGAGATGTTAAAAATTGTTATTCTTATGTAGTGAATTGGATAATGTAAAAGAATGAGATACATTAAATATTGTATGTGTCAAATATGAGCAATTTTAATTCTCTACCCTCAGTCAAGTGTTATAGAGAATCGTTGGCTAATCTTAGGTTTAGCTTCTAAATATGTGGTTAGGCTGGGAGGATACTAGCTCTAACTCCAGAGCTCCCACTTCTCTTCCCCTAAAGGCTAACTCTCGTTTTAGTTCTTAAACACTATACCAAATTGGAGATTTTAGTCTGTCACCCTAGAATCTTCAATTCTTCGCCTAATAGTATATCTATTTTCTTATTTATTTGCACTCAACCCCCATGAACTTCACCATCCATGGAATTTGAATATGGTTCCACTTTATTGAGAATTACATCGCCCTCTCGAGTCATAATACAATTACAACAAATTTTAACACTATAACGGGCCCTTATTGTAATGTAAATGAAATGCAAGTATAAATCATCACATTTATAATTAAAAATACTTCAAGCATGCATCTCAATATTCTTAACATGAATCCTACTCATTTCAAAAGAAAAGTAAAAGAAAAATAACGACATAATCGTCTCATGCCACTATTTCCAAAGAAGAAGAAAGAAAAGAAACACATCACAAAGCACGAAGAAAACACAACGAAAAACTTCATTACATCAAAGCAAATCCAGTAAATAAGTGTTTACAAAATCATAAGATAATGAATAACACAATACTTAGCTTTTTCTCTTTGAAAAAAAGATGAAAATCTCTCCCACTAAGACTTCTGCTGATCCATGCAATGCTAGAACATCTCCTTACAGATTCTCTCAAAATTCTCTCTCCAATCTCTTCAAAAAGGTAGAAATATACATTTCTACTCCTATTCTAAGATCTATAAACATTCTCCACGTTTTTCCACTCACACACACAACTTCTTCTGACATAAAATCACTCTATTATAATGTAGGGACGAATTTCCCAAGAGATGCCTCAAGCAACCTTCCAAAAATCCTCCAAATACATTAAATCTTGGCCATGACCACCCAAAATCGTGTCTAAGTTGTCTCGGCAGCCTTCGGCGTTGTTCTAGGTGCTGTCGGTGCTATATTTTCATCATTTTTTGGATTCAAGCACCGTCAGCGCCTGTTTGGGCGCCTTCGGCGTCGGTCTGTAGCAACTCCACCATTTCTCTCCGTCTTGCCCTATTTCAGTTGTGTTTCATTCCTAACAGATAGACCTACAAAATAAACATGAAAACAACATTTTTTTAAAGTGTAATTTCATTCAAAAATATATGAGAAGTATAAAAGAGATTAAGCATAGAAAAACATATCGAAATGTGTCAGGACAGAATTTTCTTTCTTGCTCGTTTTTGCTCCAAATTACACCGTTTTTGCTTCTTTTTATCCAAAACTCCATTTCTTGTTCCTGAAACCAAAAAATATACAAAATTCCTTCTTTTAAAGTGCAATATCACTAAAAATGAATATAGAATATAGGTCTAAAAATACATATATTTTTTGTGCATCAAGCTACAATAACGTTTTTACTCCACATGAGCTAGAGTTTGGAGCTACATTCATTATGATAATGTCCGTAGAACACACATGCTAGGGTTAGGAGTTGCATGAGATATGATAAAATTCATAGGCTATAAAAATTGGAGTTGAGAGTTGCATAAGTTGTGGACCATTTTGGTCGTAGTTGGCTACTTAAGCTATAGTGGTGAGTTGAATTAATGTTTGAAGGTCACAAAGGTTGGATTTAGGAGCCCTTTGATATTTGAGTCGAGTAGGTCATAGTTGGACATATAAGTTATATCCTAGAGTTGTAATAACACTCGTAGGACGTAGAGGTCGATGAAGGAGCAGCTTGAGCTGTGAGCTGTGTCGGACATAGTTTGCTACATATGCCATAAAGGAGAGCTATAATAGCATTTGTAATCCACATATATCAATGTTGGGAGCTACGTAAGCTGTGATAATATTCATAGGCTTCATAGGCTAGAGTTGAGAGTTGCACGACTATGGACAACATAGATCATAACCGGTCATATACGCCATAGTGTAGAGTAGCGAGGAGAGAACTTCATAGATCTAGAGAAAGTTACGTTATTGTGAGTACAATGGCTGTAAGTAGTAATTATAGGGAATTTTCACTAGGTCCTTGATACGGCTTATTCATGATTTTGTATTGGGAATATTTCATCATATCATATGCAAGGTGCATTGTTATACCGTATAAAGGATTTGTAATTAAAACATCTTCATGGTGTTTCATTACATCACAATGTACGCCAGGATTTCATAGTGCACATCCTGATTTTGAAAAAAGATTTATTGCAATGAACATGTAGCAACGGCCGTTGGGCTGCGATCGATGGTGGTTAGTAGCTAGAGAAATAAGTGGCATTCAATGGTCCTTTGGGGAGAAAATTGCAACTCTACTTCTTCTCCTCCAACTCCCATGCTTCCTACTATTCAAGGTCTGAGTCCCCTTTCATGAATGGAGTAGTGCTCTATTTATAGAGTTTAGGAGGCACTACTCTAAAAATAAGGAAGGAAATAGATTCATTCTATCGTATGGACAGAAGAGATCCCCTCAATCAGATGTTATTTTATAAACATTTGAGTGTCTTCAAATAATGTCAGAATTAAGTGACCTTAAGCTCATTGGGCTTTTCTTGTCGAGATTCTTTATTTGAATAATCTTGCTAGATTTGGAATCCATTTGACCTTATAATAGAGGACCAAAAGCTTCCAAAAGCGGTGTAATAGCTTAACATGGATTTGATTGACTCGGATTGTATCAATTATTGTGCATTGAACTTTGCCTAATGGAGTTAGTCAGTTTGACTGTAAGTTTGTTGATTCACCTCACTGCGTGATATGATTTTCCGTCTAAGGCTCAAAAGTCGACAATCAAACCAAGATAGTCTATCAACTAACTAAGGCTGACCAAAGGTTATTAGGTGATTGAAAGCTAGCACAGCTGACCAAAGGGTTGTTAGCCAACCGAGGGTCAATTAGGCAACCGAATGGAATCCAGATGATAGAATGATCATTACGATGGACCGACCGACCACCTCAACTCAACATAATCAACCTAATATGTTTGGAGAGATTTCAAACCCTCATTAACTAAACGATAAGAAAATTGAGCCATAGGCTAACCCAATTTTTGTATGCCCATAATACCTTTCAACTCCTCCATGAAAAGAAGGGCATTCATGTAATGTGCACTTTATACCCCCCTATGCCTATAAATAGGTGGGTCATTTCAATAGTAGAACTAATCAGTTGCTCCGTAAAGAACTTAATTCTTAGAGTGCGCTCTCTTTCTCTCCTTCATACTCTCTCTCTCTCTCTCTCATGTTTTACACTCTATTCCTTTGGTGTGATTCACATGATAGAATCAGTTTTGGCATTTACATATTATAATCTCAAACATATTAGATATCCTCCTTTTTTTACCCAATTTTGTATCTCAGAAATGAACTTTATAAAAAAAAAAATTTAATAATTCAAATTTTAATTAAATAATCCTTACTTCTTATTCTAAACTCTCTAACAAAATCAGTTTATTGCAGCATTTTTAATCCCAATCCCATATTTATTTAAATAACTGTATTTTCTTGGCCAGTTGTACTTCCAAATTCTCATACATGTTTCATTAATATAAAAACATATTTTTCAAAAACCCAGTTTTCTCTATGAAACAATTTTACCTTCTCACAAAGAAATTAAGTAAAATAAAATCATTACTTAATTCATAACACATTCTCTGTATACGAACAACCAAACAAGCCCAGCATGCAGTTGATGCTCTCGCTGTCATTTACTAATCAACCCATGAAATGAAGCCTGCTCCTGTGTTATTTCTTCCCTTACCTTTTCCTCTCTGGAGACACAAGATAAAATATTCTTTATTCTGTTCCTTCTATAGCAGCTAGGCCTTGAAAAGGAAGATGGTGATGGATACATCCTCAGCATCCATATTAAATAAGATCATGACACCGAAAGCTATATGTCTAGTATTCCATATCTGCCACATAAGTATTAGCTGCCTTGTGCTAACTTACTGCAAGGATACATGAACCACAGAAAGCACAGTGGAATTGCTTTAGATTCCACCTTGTAAAAATTAACTGTGTACAGATATAAATGCACCCAAAGTTCATTATGAATATTTTATAAAATTGAAAGCAATTTAAGTAATTAAGAAATAAAAACACAAAAAAAGGAAGAGCTCAGAACAGTCAAGAGCACAAAGATATGGATATATCCAGGCAAACTAAGAAACCAAAATTCTGCTATGGGATCTCAATAGAATATTTATTTTTGAATCAAATGATCCACAACAGTATAAATTCAACCAACTAATGGATAAGGGAGAAGGATGGTGCTGCAGTATGATATTAGAAGGCAATATATAGATTTCATAGTCCCCAATATGCCGGTTGAGCCTTTTGTAGGAATTGTGGAGATCATCGTTGCTTTTCCAACTTGGCTTTACACTTAGAGACAAAATGAGAAATGAATATATTCGTGAAAGGGTTGGTGTAGCTCCAGTAATGGACAAAATTAAAGAGAGCCGTCTTAGATGGTTTGGTAACATTAAACGTCAACCATCTGATAATCCGATTAGGATAGTAGATGTTTTAGAATCGACTTATGTTGAGAAAGGCAGTGGTAGGCCTAGGAAGACTTGTGCTTATTGTATAAGAAAAGATCTTAATTTATTAGAACTAGATGAAAATATGACGTTAAATAAGAAGCAATGGAGAAAAAGGATTCATGTAGCCGACCCCACGTAGTGGGATTAAGGCTTCGTTGTTGTTGTTATTGTTGTTATCATCGCTCTTCCAATGAGGATCCAAATGATCCATAAAAAAAAGGAGAGTCCTTCCAAGATGCCAAGCATTTGGTTGAATTCCATTTCGTGTATAATCCGAGCAGCCTTCACAAAAATTCCAGAGAGAAAAACCACATAAAAGTGGCACAATCAGCAAAATGTTCCTCTTGTAAATCCATTTAAGCAAATGATATATGTATAAGGAGAAATTCAAAAATAATAGGGGAGCAAAAACCAGAAAATAGTAGGTTTCAGCATAGATTCCAACTAAAGTCCAAACAACAACTAAAAGCTTTTTCTAAAATAAGAAGTCCATCCCAATTCCGAGCGAAGCCATATCAAATGCCACAAAGTATGACAGATAGAAGAAAAGAAGCTCATAATAGAGTGATCCAAGCAAAAAGGGCATCTTCCAGTTTTTTCCAGAAAACCTACAACTTCAATATCAAAGAAAATATATGTTAGAAAAAATTACTAGGAGAATTTTGATGGAAGGGGCATTTCCCTTCAAAAAATTATCAGGTGGAAAGCTGCTAGCTAGCAGGAAATTGATATTACCAATCAAACTTAGATCTTTGATATCGTCTATGTAGATGGCCGACCTTTAATAATATTGAGGAGAGGGAGCTCGTGGGTTTCTCCTTTTCTCCAACTGACAAAACAGTGACACCTATGATATATGATGCCATTTTTGAACAAGAAAACAACTCTTTTGCGTGGGTTAAGAAGATCAAGACTTCTAGAGAACAATTGTTCTAATGGAGGATGGCAATATGTTGAGAAATTAGGGCAAACAAAAACAAGAACTGCACAAATCCCAGAAGAACACAAATAGATTTAATGAGGTTAGGCAAAGATGTCTACGTCATCGGGAGCAGAGCGGCGGCTTTTCACTATTAAGAAAAAGTACAAAGTATAGAATTCGGGGATTCAACTCTCTCCAAGACCTAGGATTACAAACAGGTCTATTTATAATCATTGAGTAAACTCTACAGTACAATATCTAATTACCATATTACCCCTGTACCGTATGGCCGAGCGTTGGCCCAGCACCCCCAACCCACATAACGTAATTTTCTGATTTGGACAAATTCTTTCGCTTTGTTCCAGCATCTGTTCCTATATGGTATATTAGTCATACCATAACAAATCTCCACCTTGACGAATATTCAGCCCATTAGAAGAAAAGATATCTGGGAGTTACATCTGACTAATGTGGGTTAGGCCACCATGCTTCTATTACGCCCACACTGATCTCAACCCACTAAATTCCAAGAGACACACATCTTCAATTCCAAGAGACATCTTTTCATTCCAAGAGACTCCAAATTCTGGTATTATGAGTCATACCTAACAATTCTCCATCTTGGCGAATATCCAACCCTTTAGAAGAAAATCTCCACCTTGCGAATATTCAATCCCTTAAGAGAAAAAATCTCCACCTTGCGAATATCCTGTCCTTTAGGAGAAAATCTCCACCTTGCGAATATCCAACCCCATAAGAGAAATATCTCCACCTTGCGAATATTCTGCCCCTTAGGAGAAAATCTTCACCTTGCGAATATTCAGTCCCTTGTGAGAAATATATCATGGAGTTTCTTATACACAAATGTGGGTTGAAACACTTTTCCTGTTCGCGCTAACACCTCGGCTAAACTGTTGTCCCGTGAGCGAAACCCTTTGCGAAATACCTCCGCAAAATCACTGTTCGTGAATTATCGCGTCTGCTCGCTCGCCAGCGCCCTACCGAACTCCACCTGTCGCAAACTCCACCTATCGCAACTCCTCCTGCGACGAACTTACAAGCTCCGCTGGTCGAACACGACCAAACTCCTCTGTTCGCAAAAGCTCCTGTGTCGCGGTAACTGCACACGAACTCTTGTTTGCTAACTCCATCTCGCCTAATGTCACGAAAGTTCATGAAATATTGCGCCTCGAAGTCGCGACGTCGCCTCTACCGCAAACTCCCCAAAGCATAACTCGCCGAACTGCCGCAGCCCTTTATCTGAACTGTTTAGCACCTGTTCATTCCTGCGAGCCCGTCTGCCTTACGAACAATCCGTAAAATTTTATATTCTTCTGCGCCATAGCCAAGATTCCCTTCCTCTAGCAAAGAAAATTCAGAAAAACTTTCCAAATTTTTTTCTCCACGAGATTCTTTGTTGAGCCAGAAATTTTACTCACTTTAATCCTGCCAGAAATCTCCGCAGATTCAGCAGAGGAAATCCACCAAAAGAAAATATTTTGCGGCTCCAGTAAAGGAAAGAAAATCACATTCCAATTACTCTGGTCCGCTTTCCTTCCAAAATTTCCTCTGGACTTTCCTTCTCGGCGTCCTGGAATAGCTCCGTTACACCGTAAGGTTTGAAGAATCTTCCAAATTTTCTTCTCCACAGTTTTCTCTGCTCGCTCCACCGAAGGAATGAAATCTGAATCGCCTTCCAAGCTAATCAGGACCTTCCGATTTTGCTTCCTGCCTCCAAAGGAATGTTTGGTCTCCATAGCACAAAGCTTGCAATTTCTTTAAAAAACCAAATTCGAAATTCCCTGAAACAGGAACCAGCGGCAATTCAGGCCAAGCAAATGGAAACAAATCTGGGCTGATTCCCTTCCTTCTCTGTGCGCAGAGGAACTCCTTTCCTTTTCCGGAATCACCTCCGCAGGAAACAGTTCCAACCGCAAAGGCAGCCTCCTTCTTTGGTCCGTCCCCGCCGAACCGCCCTGCCGCAGCGCGACAATCCAGAAGAATCCTTCCCTGCTTGCCGCCGAACCTATTCGCTTGCCAGTTCGCAAAACGCGATCCGCCCGTTCGATCGCCAACGAGAAAGTTGTCTTCCGCCTCCCCGCCTCCCCGCCTNCAAACCTGTTCGCTTGCAATCTACCTGTTCGCAAAACGCGATCCGCCTGTTCGATCGCCAACGGGAAAGCTGTCTTCCGCCTCCCCGCCTCCCGATCTTCCTCTTCCTTCAAGTAAATTCCGCAGTCGCGAACCGCTTGTCTAACGAGCTTTGTCGAACCACACAGAACTCCTCGCAAACTGTCGGAAGAAGCTGCGCCGGGCCGATTCCACTGTTGTTTCTGTGCCGAGCCGCCCAAACACGAACAGCCCTAGCCTAACACAAATCGTCGGTCCTTCCTAGGCCTAAAATTTTTTTCTACCCTCGAACCAAGCTCTGATACCACTTGTTGAGAAATTACGGCGAAGAAAAACAAGAACAACACAAATCCCAGAAGAACACAAAGAGATTTAACGAGGTTCGGCAAAGATGTCTACGTCATCGGGAGCAGAGCGACAACTTTTCACTACTCAGAAAAAGTACAAAGTACAAAATTCAGGGATTCAACTCTTTCAAAACCTAAGATTACAAACAGATCTATTTATAATCTTTGAGTAAACCCTACAGTACAATATGTAATTACTAAATTACCCCTGTACCGTATAGCGAGGCGTTGGCCCCGCACCCCCAACCCACATAACGTAACTTCCCGATTTGGACAAATTCTTTTACTTCGCTCCACTCCGCTCCGCTTTATTCCAGCATCTGTCCCTATATGCTATATGAGTCATACCATAACACAATATATGCAATTCCTACAGACTGCTGGCTATTTCGTAGAGGATTAACGGTCCGTGGGGTTGTAACACCCCGGAGGACACTTCGCATATTATGCCAAACTGCTCCATTGTTCAAGAGGTTAGAGCCAAACTCTTTGTAGGGTTTTGCCCTCTCTGGAATTCAAAATATGCAAGAGTTTATTGAAACAGTCTCTCATGCCGAAGATAAGAACAAAAGACCCATTATACTTTTCTGCAAGCTAAATTTCAAATTTTGGCGAGCAAGAAACTCCGAGAAGAATGGCAAACTGTATGACAGGGCAGCCTCCTTGTCTTCCACTTCCCTCCAAGCTATATCTTATATATTTTCTTTTATCAATAGTGAGCATTAGGGTATCAATCAGTGGAATAGACTGTTACATCCAGTGGGTGGGGGCGTTTCTTCCGTCACATCTTTGGGTGGTGGGCTTCGTCATCATAAATGAAAATGGATAATTCATTTTGGCGTCCGGCTGTAGTGCGGAACATTGGGACAGTGCTCCCGTCGAACTATTGACCATCTCCTCTCAAAACCTTCTTGGAACCTTGGATGTATGAGGTAAATGGTGCATTTTGTAATGCAACAACTCTAATGCATCTCCTTTCTCCAACTCTCCTTTTGTAAAGATGCTCGAAAGTATAGACCTCGGGATTTCAAAGACTTAAACTTTTGCTCTTCCTTCAAACAAGTGCTCTTCGTACATTTTCCTAGAGATTACAACAAGACTTGCTCATTTTTGTTCAACCCTGGCTTCATTTTTATAGATGAATGTCATAATAGTGAACTTTCTTTTATTCTTTTGAAGGACAAGACACATTGCTACACTTGGCTTGTGGTGCTCTTTTTAGCACCTTTTTGTAATATATATATATATATATATATATGATATTACCTAATTTGCTAACTTTCTTGGAAAGCAGAGAACGGTTGATCCCATTTCCCTCATTGATTCCAGGTGACGACACATAAAAAGGTGGAGAAGTGGAGAAATAGTTAATTTTTGGTGGAGGAATAAGAATTGGCATAGCTAATTGATTCCTGCAACACTTATTATTGATGCATACTTGGATTTTGTTGTTAACATCTTCTATGACGTTATTTCTTTGTCTTATTGGCTATATATTGACAAAATTATTAATGTCATCAGATAAAAAAATTGTTAGGTCGATATTATATTTATAATGGTGCAGTTCTGAAGAGATGTTCACACAGTTTAATGCTCTGTCTTACATATTTTGTGTTTATTTTCTATAGTTACAACATATTTCTTTTTTTTTCAAAATAAATTAGATCAATTTATTTATTAAGATCACTTTTTTTTATTATTAATTTTGTTTTAAAATAAATTATTTATTTCATATACTTAAAATTAGTTTTAGATGTTATTTATATTTCATATTTTTTTTCTTTCATCACTTTTGACTTCACTCTTCACTCTTGACGCTAAAGCTTTGTTACTATAGGAGATTCAACCGATAATTGCTAATGTTGCTAGATAATGATAAGGAGTAGAGAATTTGGTGACACTCAAAGAATAAATGTGTATGTCAGAAACGAGTCAACACAAAAAATTCAATGGATTGCTAAACAAAAATACATTCAAGGATGACCCACCAAAAGGAGATCAGTAACCACGTCAGCAGAAGACTAAAAGACCCATTTGATCAGTTACTCTTCCCTTGGTGCAAGACTCGAAGTGGATCGAACAAGGTCCGCCTAAGTTAAAGATCAAGCCCCATCAAACCAAGAGAAGGAACCAATCCAACTCTCTTCCAAATGTCGTTAGTCGCCTCATAGGAATTTACAAAATTCCTCTGGAGGACTAAGACTCATCACTTGACCTTCCTTGAGCACTCCTGATGGATCTTATTTCAGAGGGGTAGACTATTTGTCGGATTATGGTGATTCACCTTTTGCTCAACAGCCTAGTCTCATCCCAATAGCATGAGTTTTCCATCTAAGAGTTAATAGTCGACAGTCGAACCTAAATAGTCAATAGATTGACAAAAGACAATCGAGCGATGTCCAGACGACTGAAAGATAGGTAAAGCTGACCAGCTAGCCCAACCCAGCAAAGCATACCGAACGAACCTTGCCGACCCAAGGACTACCGATCCTAGCTTGCCGAGTGATAGGATAGCCGAGCCAAAGGCTTATTTATTTTATACATAAAATATCCTGCGATGCACCCGTAAAGGTATGGGCAAGCATGTAATTTGCCACTTTATACCTCCTTGCCTATAAATAGGGGGTCATTTCTACAGAAAAGAAGTATTCATTCTTTAAAGTGCCAGTTTTTTATTGTGTACTCTCTCTCTCTCTCTGCCTCTCTTTCACTCTTTTTTTACACTTTATTTCTTGAATGTGATTCATGTGACATTTGGATTCAAATATTGAAAGTTGCAGTGAGTATGGATCATGCCACCAGTTAGAAGATGAGCACAACAAAGAGAAGAAACTCAATAAGGAGACGCAATGAACATGGAGTGCACCTAAAAATTTTTACAGTAATAGATCAAGGAGCTAGATCAGTTGATGTGCAAAATTTTAGAGGTCATTAAAGAAGCAGTAGTGGAGAGAAACGAACCAAATCCCTGCAAGAATCAAAGTGGTTGATTGATGCATACTGAGCAATGACCAACTTGTTGTCATAAGCCACTGAAGAACAATCACAAAGCACCAAGGGCCACTCAACTAAGTGCCTTGATGGAGGAATTAGTTGAGGCATCCATAATAGTAAGTACCTCAAAAATGTACCTCTGATGAGAGATGAAGCCTTCCTCAAGGATATGAAAAAGTATTGTACTTATCATAGTGATTGTGGTCATGATACAAGGAAATGCAGACCCTCTAAATCCTAGTCAAGGAGCTAATAATGGCAAGAAAGCTTAAGGAGTCTGTGGCACCTAGAGTTAATTCACTAATATGGAGGATTTCTTGGTGTAACTCGACATTTGTTTCAAAGCTTCCACAAATGGAATATTGATTTTAAGCTTCTTGAATATCTCAAAAAAATTTGAAAATTATTGATCATGCTTTTGTTGTCTCGGTATTTGAGGAAAAGGAGGTGGTGGAATTCTTAAATCATTTTTACTTGGAGAGACAGATCGTTCTGTGACTTTAGAAAAAATTTCTTTAGGTTCTACAATCTCTCTCTCAACTTCAATCACTTTTTGACTTCCAACTTTTAATTCATTTCTACTCCTAAGTTGAACAACTTTAATTTATTGTAAGCTGACTAGTCGCATTGAGGCCAACTGAATACCACACTCAAGAACGGAACAACATCCTAGAGTAAAAGTTGATCAGTGCTTAAACAAAAGTTGACCAAAACTAGTTTAGCCAATCGACATAAGGACTTGCAGAGCAAAACGAGCATGCATGCAAAAAATGTAGAATATCTTGTACAACCCCTCTCAAGCAGAGGTAAAACATTTAATTTTACATTTTTTCCTTTGTCTTCTATAACTAGGGGGGCCATAACATGTATTTGGGGCTTTCAACTCTTCTTTGTAGACCCATCTTCTTTAGGGAGAACGCTCTTTCCTTCTCTCTTGTAACTGCCACTTGTAAGTTATAAACTGGGCCATAGAGCCCAAAAATACCCCATTCACCCATACAGGGCAAGTTTGTTTGTGCTTTCTCATTATTTATCCCTCTTTTTCTCTCTCCAACTCTCCCTCATGGTTCCGACCGCTCCGACTATTAGGCATGCTTCAAAGGACAAATCAAGATTGAAGGATGAGCCACCACAGTTAGATCATGACTATCACTAATTAGGTGTGAACCCCTGATTCGAGCATCCTCCCATATTTTGGAAAATAAGAATTAATAAGAAAGAAGAAAAATATATATATATATATATATATATA
>JXCR01020777.1:75393-105410 GCA_002079205.1 Phalaenopsis hybrid cultivar
AATATATATATATATATATATATATGATATTACCTAATTTGCTAAATTTCTTGGAAAGCAGAGAAGGGTTGATCCTATTTCCCTCATTGATTCCAGGTGACGACACAGAAAAAGGTGGAGAAGTGGTGAAATAGTTAATTTTTGGTGGAGGAATAAGAATTGGCAAAGCTGATTGATTCCTGCAACACTTCTCACATTGTTGATGCATACTTGGATTTTGTTGTTAACATTTTCTATGACGTTATTTTTTTGTCTTATTTGATATAAATTGACAAAATTATTAATTTCATCAGATAAAAAAATGGTTAGGTCAATATTATATTTATAATGGTGCAGCTCGGAAGAGATGTTCATACAGGTTAATGCTCTGTGATACATATTTTGTGTTTTTTTTTCTATAGTTACAACATATTTCCTTTTTTTCAAAATAAATTGGATCAATTTATTTATTTATTTATTTATTTATTTATTAAGATCACTTTTTATTTATTATTAACTTTGTTTTATACTTAAAATTAGTTTAGATATTACTTATATTTCAATTTTTTTTTCTTTCATCACTTTTGATTTCACTCTTCACTCTTGACGCTAAAGCTTTGTTACTGTAGGAGATTCAACCGTTATTGCTAATGTTGCTAGATAATGAGAAAGAGTAGAGAATTTGGTGACACTCAAAGAATAAATGTGTGTCAGAAAAGAGGCAGCATAAATCTTGAGGAAATTCAATGGACTGTAGAACAAAAATACAGTCAATGATGACCCGCCAAAAGGAGATCAGTAACCATGTCAGCAGAAGACTAAAAGACCCATTTGATCAGTTACTCCTCCCTTGGTGCAAGACTCGGAGTCGATCGAACAAGGTTTGCCTAAGTTAAAGATCAAGCCCCATCAAATCAAGAGAAGGAACCAATCCAACTCTCTTCCAAATGTCGCCAGTCGCCTCATAGGAATTTACAAAATTCCTCTGGAGGACTAAGGCTCGTCACTTGACCTTCCTTGAGCACTCCAGATGGATCTTATTTCTGAGGGGTAGACTATTTGTTTGATTATGGTGATTCACCTTTTTCTCAACAACCTAGTCTCATCCCAATAGCATGAGTTTTCCATCTAAGAGTCAATAGTCGACAATCGAGCCTAAATAGTCAATAGATTGACAAAAGACAATCGAACGATGTCCAGACGACTGAAAGATAGGTAAAGCTGACCAGCTTGCCCAACCCAGCAAAGCAGACCGAACAAACCTTGTCGACCCAAGGACTGCCGATCCTAGCTTGCCGAATGATAGGATAGCCGAGCCAAAGGCTTATTTATTTTATACATAAAATATCCTGTGATGCACCCGTAAAGGTCAAGGCAAGCATGTAATTTGCCATTTTATACCTCCTTGCCTATAAATAGGGGGTCATTTCTACAGAAAAGAAGTATTCATTCTTTAAAGTGCCAGTTTTTTATTGTGTACTCTCTCACTCTCTCTCTCTGCCTCTCTTTCACTCTTTTATTACACTTTATTCCTTGAATTGATTCATATGACAAGTTTGGATTCAAATATTGAAAGTTGCAGTGCGTATGAATTATGCCACCAGCTAGAAGATGAGCACAACAAAGAGAAGAAACTCAATAAGGAGACGCAATGAAAATGGAGTGCACCTAAAAATTTTTATAGTAATAGATCAAGGAACTAGATCAGTTGATGTGCAAAATTTTATAGGTCATTAGAGAAGCGGTTGTGGAGAGAAACGAACCAAATCCCTGCAAGAATCAAAGTGGTCGATTGATGCATATTGAGCAATGATCAACTTGTTGTCATAAGCCACTGAAGAACAGTCACAAAGCACCAAGGGCCACTCAACTAAGGGTCTTGATGGAGGAATTAGATGAGGCATCCATAATAGGAAGTACCTTAAAATGTACCTCTTATGAGAGATGAAGCCTTCCTCAGGGATATGAAAAAGTATTGTACTTATCATAGTGATTGTGGTCATGATACAAGGAAATGCAGACACCTCTAGATCCTAGTCAAGGAGCTAATAAAGGCAAGAAAGCTTAAGGAGTCAGTGGCACCTAGAGTTAATTCACTAATATGGCGGATTTCTTGGTGTAACTCGACATTTGTTCCAAAGCTTCCACAAATGGAATATTGATTGTAAGCTTCTTAAATAACTCAAAAAAAAATTGAAAATTGTTGATCATGCTTCTGTTGTTTCAGTATTTGAGGAAAAGGAGGTGGTGGACTTTTTAAATCATTTTTAGTTGGAGAGACAGATCGTTCTGTGTCTTTAGAAAAAGTTTCTTTAGGTTTTACATTCTCTCTCTCAACTTCAATCACTTTTTGACTTCCAACTCTTAATTCCTTTCCACTCATAAGTTGAACAGATTTAATTTATTCTTTTTCCATTCTTTTGTCTTTAGGATTTACTTCAACATTACTAGGAAGTATTCCTTGGGGTCTATTGCTAAGTCCGTTAGCAATTTGTCCAAGTTGATTCTCAAAATTTCTTATTGCAGCGCTTTGACTTTGCATCTGATTACACATTTACAAAAATACTTCTATAGACAACTTCTTTTCCTTAAATTGTTGGTTATTAAAGTCAGGAGGATAAGAAGGCCAATAATTAGAATTACCCTGATTGTTTTAGTTTCCTATTGGGTTCGCTTGATTGTTCCCCCATTGCTGATTTCCACCACCAAAATTGTTCCAGTTAAAATTGGGGTGATTTTTTCATCCTGGGTTATAAAAGTTTGAATATGGGTTATTTGGTTTATTAGCAACTGCATGTAATGTTTCTGATGATTGGAATCATTGGTTTGTCCTAATAAATTTTCTTCCCTTGCTTAAGGTATTTGAGAAAAATTCATAACTTAATTATTTAACTTCTTAGGTAACGAAGCAACTTGAGCTACTAAGATGATAAAAGCATCATTATCATGAATACTAGCCACTTTTTTTTATTTACCCTCTCAGAGGGCCATTGAAAATTATTAGTGGTCATTTCTTCAATTAAGGCATGAGCTTCATCAAATGATTTTGACATTAAAGATCCTCCAGCAACAACATCAATTATAGATCTAAGGGATCCTATTAACCCATTATAAAATGTCTGAATAATTAATCAACCAGGTAAAGCATGATGTGGAAACTTTCTAAGAAGTTCCTTAAATCGTTCTCAAGTCTCATAAATTGACTCCCCTTCAAATTGAATAAAAGAAGTAATATCATTTCTAAGCTTAGCAGTTTTTTAAGGAGAAAAATATTTAGTCAGGAATTTTTGTGTCATTTCTCCCCAAGATTTAATAGATTGAGGTACTAATGAATTTAATCACATCTTAATTTTATCCCTTAAGGAAAAAAGAAAAAAGTTTAAGTCTAATCGCATTGTTTGATGTTCCAACATATTTGAATGTAGCATAAAGTTCTAGAAAATTTGCAAGATGTAAATTATAATCTTCAGTTGGTGTTCCCCCAAACTAATTATTTTGCACCATTTGTATTATTGAAGATTTAAGTTCAAATGAGTTAGCCGCTACAGTAGGAATTTAAATACCTAAGTGAATTTCATCTGTCGCAAGGTTAACATAGTCCCTTAAAGGTCTTTGAAAATTTTGATGTTCATTTTCATTAGTAAAAGATTCAATGTTATTTTGTGATGTGTTTGCCTTTTCTCGAAAGTTGTAAAGTTGTTTTTTCTTTCAAATTCTTCTTATGGTCCGCTCTAATTCAAAATCCTAGGGTACTAAACCTTCAGATCCCGAACTTCGCATACAAAAAGTGAAATTCAAAAAATAATATACTAAAGCAATCTAAATAAAACTATTTTTTTATTTTTTTTGGTTTTTGCAAAAAAAAAATTATTATTTTTTTAATTTTTGTAATTTTTGAAAATTTCAAGTAAGCAAAAACTATAACTTTTTAATAATAAAAAATAAAGTTTCAAAGAAAATTTTGAAAATGATATTTCCTTTAAAGCTTTGCAGTTCTGTCGATTTCTCGGCAACGACGCCAAAAACTTGGTCTGACCCCCCGCAATTACACAGATATTTATGTTCATTAGTATGTCAAATACTTTACCCAAATGATATTTAGCAGCTAGTGTGAACAAATGTAATATGATAAAAATTAAAGAAATAGTTTTCTCACTAATATATGCATCATTTCAAGTCATATTGAGTTTTCTTTAAAAACCCCAATATGGATCCCACTAGGAAGTCAAAAACAAGTGAACAAAAGAATGAAATACAAGAATTTTTTAATTTAAGGAAACTTTACTTAAGATTGCAGTAACTATCTAAAGATGAAAATTAAGTTTACTAAATTCTACAAAATGGAAATAAAAGTAAATGTAATGACTTACAAAATATATAAAAAAAGACTTTCTCCTTGCCAATAATTCAAAATCAGTGTAGGATTTCAAAAAGTTGTTTAGAAACTTAAATGTGGTATTGTGATAAATAAGAACATACATATTTCGTTACTTTCTTTCGAATTGTGCAAAGAACATTGGCTAATATAAAGTTGGTGTCAGCATGTATAGTAGTGATGAGTATGTTCTAGTCTCTCATTACTAGATTACTCATTGTGCCCTCTCTATAGGACCTACCAGTGACCAGTAGTTACAATCTCTAGATCAAATTGATAAAAGAATCCAGTCTGTTATTCTAGAAGCATCAATTCTACGCCTATCAAATCTTACCTCCCTATTTATTTGCACCCCCTTTAGACGATCGTGACTACTCTTTCCAAGGTAGAATGTGATGCTTACAAGTCAAGAAATATTAGCCCTTTCGGGTATGTAAGTTCCTCAACAAGTTTTAACATTACAAGTGACTAATTTTTAAAGTAAATGAAGGACCTGGTGAAATATCATCACAATTTTTAGGAATAAAATAAGATCTAAGAAAATCAAAATCACTTACTTAATTACTTCGTATTGCAAGGAGACAGAAAATAAAACTACTCACGAAGCATGAAGATAAAAAAATAAAATATATTTATAAAACTTCAATCCAAAGTACAAAACTTAAGAACGAAGATACAAATACTTATATGGAATGTTCTCCCTAGCAATCCTTTGAAGTTTTCTAACTTCTCATACTCCAACAACACTTACAAGGCTCACAAACTCCAGAAATAACAATAAAATGAAATACAAGAATTTTAACTTTAATAAAAATTTACTTAAGACTGTAGTAAATATCTAAAGATGAAAATTAAGTTTACTAAATTCTATAAAATGCAAGTAAAAGTAAATGAAATAACTTAGAAAATACATAAAAATAAAATTTTTCCTTGTCAATAATTCATTATCAGTATAGGATTTCAAAATTGTTTAGAAACTTAAATGTGGTATTGTGAAAAATAGGAGCATACCTATTCTTTACTTCTTTTGAATTGTGTAAAGAACATTAAATAATCTAAAGTTGGTGTCAGCATGTATAGTAATGTTGGGTAGGTTCTAATCTCTCACTCCTAGACTACCCATTGTGCCTTCTTTATGGAACCTACCAGTGACCCTTAGTTACAATCTCTAGACCAAATTGATAAAAGAATCTAGCTTGTCACTCTAGATACATCAATTCTACACCCATCAAATCTTATCTCTCTATATATTTGCACCCCCCTTTGGACGATCTTCACTGCTCTTGTGATACTTACAAGTTAAGAAATCTTAGCCCTCTCAGGTCTATAAGTTTCCTCAACAAATTTTAACAATACAAGTGGTCAATTTGTAAAGTAAATGAAGATCCAATAAAAATAACATCACATTTTTTAGGAATTAAAAAAAATTCTAAACAAAATCAAAATCACTTACTTAATTACTTCATATTGCAAGGAGAAAGAGAGAAAACTACCCAAAACGTATGGGGGTAACAAAACAAAACATATTTATAAAACTCCAATCCAAAGTACAAAACTTAAAGACAAGATACAAATACTTATCATAAATATTCCCCCAAGCACTCCTTTGAAGTTATTTAACTTCTCTGACTCCAACGACATTTACAAGACTCACAAACTCTAGAAATAACAAAGACTCACAAAGAATACTTCTCACACACTTAACACACTCACACACTATGAGACTCTATAGATCTGACCCCATAGCATCTTGGAATTAATCTATATTTATAGAGCTTCAAAAATGACAAACGGTTGCTTCAGACATCTCTTTAAAATTCAGTCTTATTCAATGAATCTTCTAGAAGATAACTGTGGTGCCTAGGCGTCAGCCAATTTCTGCATCTGACACTTAGGCGCCAGTTCAGCTAGTTTGGTACTTTTCTTCAATTTAGCTCATTTTACTCCTTTTTTATGTATTTTTTGCTCCTTTTTACTCTAAAACTCTTTTTTTTTTCACCTACAACTAAAAACATAGAAATATCATTCATTAAAGTATAATATCCTAAAAAACTAAGCATAAAATGTACATAAAAATAGGTAATTTTAAAGTAGAACACACACATGTTAGTTCTTGCGCTAGGGCAGCCTTAGAAATTTCTAGATCTAGGTTTCTTACCTCGAATATCTCCTTATGGAATCTTGTAGTGTATGCACGCAGGCTCTCGTTTAGTCCTTGTTTTATAAATTGCTAGGATTCTGAATCCTTGCAGGGTTTCTGGGCACTAGCAAACTGTGTCGTAAATTTCTTCTCAAACTCTCCAAAGGAATTTATAATCCCAACAGAAGTCTATTGAGCCATCTAAGAACCAAATCTCTTAGGGTGGTGTAGAAGAATCAACTTTTTATTGTGTTAAAAATTTTG
Organism: Phalaenopsis hybrid cultivar; assembly: GCA_002079205.1. Classification (NCBI taxonomy): domain Eukaryota; kingdom Viridiplantae; phylum Streptophyta; class Magnoliopsida; order Asparagales; family Orchidaceae; genus Phalaenopsis; species Phalaenopsis hybrid cultivar. The sequence goes on from JXCR01020777.1 coordinate 82,152, forward strand.
AGCATGCATATGACCGACTCAAAGGATGCAATATGGTAGGCCAGATCGCTCCGGCCTTTACATGGTTCTCGGGTGGGAACCTTAAAATCTTCTGGGAGTTCAGCATCAACGATGTGCCAGGAGAACACATTCTCCAATCGACGATAAACTTTGATTTTCCCCTTTTGTGATTCAATTCACACAGCTTGTAGCCTGCTTCTCAACATAGATCCAACACTATCTTAGGTTTTGGCACTCTTCCATCTACTTGGCTCCTTGAGTTGTCTATTGGTCTTGAGGTTCAGGTTTTAGAGGATTAGGTTGTGTGGAGAGGATGTGCACCCCCCTACAGTAACCCCCGAGTCAGTTTTGCAATCTGACAAACCATCCAATCATGGAGCTCTTAAATTTGTTGTTGCATAAAATCCTTGACAGACTCCATGTTAGAATTCTCTCCTCTACGTGTTTTCTCTCTATTATGCGCACCGCATCTTGTTAAAGGCATGACTCCATGCTCACCGCTCCTTTTAGGATGTTGAATCCCAAAATATTCTTTAGATCACACCCAAGAAATATTGTGTTGGTCGGGTGAGAGGAATAGGAAAAGAGATAAGTACAGAAAGGCAAGCACAAATAACACTAAATTTCTTTGAATGGATGTATTAGTCATTCCTATAGAAATGATCATATTATTTATAGATCATAGGAATGACCTAATGAATAACATGATTGTCCCTCATTTAATATGAACGCTATAATATAATTATGAACATACTTATATATTTGTAACTAACTTTGGCGCATTTGACCCTAATAATCATCATTGGCACCATTTCATATCTGTAATTGTCTATGGTGCCATTTAACATTCATAACTACTTGGTCTGGTCGTTTGGTTGTTGGATGGTCAACTATAATCATTCAATCGGCTGATAGATGCTGGTCAATTTTTTTAAAAGTTTTATTCTCTAGGATGGGTTATTCTATCAGGTGGAGGATGCGTCACTGTAATCTGACAGTCAACCTTCCTTCCATTAAGTGACCATTGACCTTGTGAATGTTTCTGTATGGTTTAGTCTCCATTCTAGGTGCATGTCATTCTTTTGTCCGACAAATGTTCATTCAGTCGATTGATGATTCGTCCGACTGAAATATCGCTAGCTGATTTCATTTTCTGTTGATCTTTCCTCGTGATCTGTTGAATCTCCTTGAGATTTGTGTAGTTATATTCTAATGTACTGTAAGAACTTTGAGCAAGGTCATCTTGATGGGAGAAACTTATCCCTCCTCGATCACAAATCAAAAGCCATTTGAACTCTTATGGGGTCTTAATTGACTTTAGAAATTTTCCTATAAGAGTATTCTTTTGAAAGAAAATAATGATCAAATTTTGCATTTTTTTTGGTTAAATGTATTCCTTAATTAAAGCAATCTAACATCATCAATGGGTCAAAATTTTGTGTTATGTAGAGATCACAATGGCTTTGAGAGGTTCAATCTATTAAATTTCCTCTATGAACTACACATAATTTGGAGGTCCTTGTTAAGATTGAAAGGTATACTTGCACTCCTGATAACAAGCAGACTCATAAAGTAGTCATGATTGACCAATGGACTATGAATCTTAAATCGTACAACCAACATTTCTCACAATAAAGAAGACCTTGGAATTTTTGAAATAGTATTCATGAGCCTAAATTGGTTGGTTTGCTCGAAATCACACCGATTTGATATTATTTATCGCTCTTTTTCAACTACATTATGTGAACTTCAAATTTATTAAAGCTATCATCCAAATGAACTTCAAAATGATACTTAAAATTTTGAATTTAATTTTATTTCATTTTAATATTCAAATAAAGCCACAACAATTTGTGTTGGATTGTATTTCATAGGAAATAATAAAATGATAAAATTTAAAAATATTCACATAAAATATTAAAAATTATGAGATCATTCTCACAATGTGAAAATAAGTACTTTCATGATTTTAAAATATTTTCTTAGATAAAAAAAAAAGACATGGTGGTTTGTTCAGTTCAATCATGAATCAATTTTCTAAGTTTTTTTGTCCGTTTCCAGTATGCTTTGAATATAAACATTTAAAATAAAAAATCCCTTAAAAGGCACTATTTATTATGAACCACTTAGTTCTAATATTAATTTTATATCCGATAACTAGAAATTAAAAAAAATAAATTAATAAATTAAGATTTTAAAAAATAATTATATGACAAAATTTTAATTTAGAATCACAATAAGAAAATATTGGAGACTAATATGCCCGGAATTAGAACAATATATATTTAATTAGTACAAATGCTTTTATTATCTTTTCCTTATGTTATTTAAATTATGTCCAACAATTATTTTACATTATAATATTAACCTTAATTAAATGTTCTGGTAAATAAGAGCCCTTGACAAACATTTTTTTTATGTCTCTGAATAAGGGCCCGTTGGGGGCAGCTTATAAGTGCGGCTGCATTTTTGAAAACGTTGTCTGTCGCATTTGAGTTTTTTACACTAAACGTAGGTCGTGGGTCGACCCATGTGGTTGACCCGCGAGCCGCGTTTTAGAATAAATTGTTTGTCCTGAAACGCACAAACTGCTCTAAACATACCATAAGTAAAATATTTTTTAACGAAAAAAATGCATAATATCTCACTCTCGCCAAAAATAAAAAATAAAAATCCCTTCGAAAAATCGCAACCTTATTTTACTTATGGTTGCCAAAAGATAGGAACGCGTGACGAAGAGAGGACTTTTTTCACCTTTGACAAAATAGCAAAAGTCAAGGGGAAACGTATAGCCGTTTCCGATTCCCGTTTCCGCGGGATCCAATGCCCATTTGCTCAGACTGCAGAGGAGATACCATTCCGACCTTTGGTCCTATAAAGATGGTTTCTTGAAATTTCAGCCATCTTCTCTAAAATGCTTAAAAAGTCAGCGCCGCACTTCTTTCACCTCTTCGCCGCCCATAAGATCCCTTGCGGAGCTCTCAACGAAGTCAACGCCGCTCCTTTGTTCCTCCATCTGTCATCTNTGAAAATATTGGAGACTAATATGCCCTGAATTAGTACAAATGCTTATAGTATATTTTCCCTTATGTTATTTAAAATATATCCAACAATTGTTATACATTATAATATTAACCTTAATTAAATGTTCTGGTAAATAAGAGCCCTTGACAAACATTTTTTTATGTCTCTGAAAAAGGGCTCGTTGGGTGCAGCTTATAAGTGCGGTTGCATTTTTCTGCCACATTTGAGTTTTTTACACTAAACACAGGTTGCGGTCAACCCCTGGGTCAGGGGTCGACCCGCGAGAAGCGTTTTAGGTTAAAATGTTTATCCTGAAACGCACAAGCTGCTCTAAACAGACCATAAGTAAAATATTTTTTTAAGGAAAAAAGTGCATAATACCTCACTCTTGCCAAAAATAAAAAATAAAAAATAAAAATCCCTTCGAAAAATCGCAGCCTTATTTTTCATATGGTTGCCAAAAGATAGGAACGCGTGACGAAGAGAGGACTTTTTTCACCTTTGACAAATATCAAAAGTCAAGGGGAAACGTATGGCCGTTTCCGATTCCCGTTTCCGCGGGATCCAATGCCCATTTGCTCACACCGCAGAGCAAATACCATTCCGACCTTCGGTCGTATAAAGATGGTTTCTTGAAATTTCTGCCATCTTCTCTAAAATGCTTAAAAAGTCAGCGCCGCACTTCTTTCACCTCTTGGCCGCCCATAAGATCCCTTGCGGAGCTCTCAACGAAGTCAACGCCGCTCCTTTGTTCCTCCATCTGTCATCTCCTCCCCTGCTCATTTTCTTTTCGATCCATGTCCTCTTGGTGGTGGCCGGGAGACGAAGATGATGACGACGACGGCTGGGATTTGCACGCGGTGGTGAGAAGCTGCGGGCGGACAAACTCCTTGGCCGTGATTCCACCTCCTCCTCCATGGGAATCTGTCATATTTCAGTCAGCAGATGCTCTGCTCCCCTCCCACCAGGCAGATCTGATAAACACGAGCAGTTCTGTTCAAGAGCTGGAGGAGCTCTGCAGGCCTTTCATTTCTACAGCTCAGGAGCCGAAATTCAACCTTGCTCCGGCGACCGTTGCGCCGCGCTCACAGTTGCCCCGCTCGAGAAGAAGGCAAGCCCTTAACAAATCTTCTGTTATTCCTCCTAACTTTTTGGAAAAAAAGACGCTTTTTGCTGACTGCCGCTGGCAAATCGCAGGAAGAATCAGCAGAAGCGAAGGGTTTGCCAAGTTCTGGCCGNTCCGCGCTCACAGTTGCCCCGCTCGAGAAGAAGGCAAGCCCTTAACAAATCATCTGTTATTCCTCCTAACTTTTTGGAAAAAAGACCCTTTTTGCTGACTGCCGCTGGCAAATCGCAGGAAGAATCAGCAGAAGCGAAGGGTTTGCCAAGTTCTGGCCGATGGTCTCTCCGGCGACCTTTGGTCATGGCGGAAATACGGCCAGAAACCCATAAAGGGGTCACCTTTTCCACGGTAAATAAGCTGGACTTACTTACTCTGTTTCGGAGACAATTAAATTGGGGGAAAAGATTGATCTTTTATAGAACAGGGGATATTACCGCTGCAGCAGCTCGAAGGGGTGNTCCTTTTCCACGGTAAATAAGCTGGACTTACTTACTCTGTTTAGGAGAAAATTAAATTGGGGGAAAAGATTGATCTTTTATAGAACAGGGGATATTACCGCTGCAGCAGCTCGAAGGGGTGTTTAGCTCGGAAGCAAGTGGAGCGTAGCAGGACTGATCAGGGAATGTTTGTAATAACTTACACCGGCGAGCACAACCACCCGCTTCCCACCCACCGCAACTCTCTCGCCGGAAGTACGCGGCAGAAATTTCAGGCCGGAGGAACGGAGGTAGGCGGTGGGATTCCACCGGAACCGTCGACCTCTGCGGGAGAAGGAAGTGTTCGTCTTTCTCCGAACACACCACTGACTGCTGGCATGGAGGAGGAGCTTTTGCGGGCGCGAAAGAAGAAGAAGAAGGAAGTTAGGACGGAGGAGGAGGAGGAGGTGGAGGAAGAAGATGAAGATTTGGATATGCTTTTGGTGGAGGACATGGAAGTTGTNTGAAGAAGAAGGAAGTTAGGACGGAGGAGGAGGAGGACGTGGAGGAAGAAGATGAAGATTTGGATATGCTTTTGGTGGAGGACATGGAAGTTGTTGGAGATGATGAGGTTNAGAAGAAGGAAGTTAGGACGGAGGAAGAGGAGGAGGAGGAGGAGGTGGAGGAAGAAGATGAAGATTTGGATATGCTTTTGGTGGAGGACATGGAAGTTGTTGGAGATGATGAGGTTCTGTTCACTGGGTTTGAGGAGTTGCAGAGCTCCTCTTCGCCGGCCGTCGATGGGATTTTCGACTGGGATTGTGAATCTCGGCGAACAAGAACGCTGCTGTGGCGGCCGGCTGGCGATGGCTGATTAGCTTAGAGTTGAATGGATATTTGTGCCAATGGTTTTGTTGATAATGATTATTTGTATTTCGTTACGAGGTATTTGGTTGTTGAAGAAGTCTTCTATTGATGTTTTGGACTCAATAGCTCATCTCCGCTAGCTCAACTCTACCAAGTCTATATCAATTTCATCCATCAAGCACCACTTAAATGATAGCTTGTAAAATTTACATTCATATCATAGGTTTTATGTGGTTATATTCTAATATCCGAATACTATTTTTTTATTTATGTATTGAAAAAGTGTATTTCACTTTAAATTTTAAATATAAAAATTGTAATTAAATATATAAGAACTATATCAGATATATAAATATATGTGGATCACACTTTTATTATATTATTATTTTAATTACTATTATTATTATTATTTTGTATACTAAAGGGTTCGAATGACTCCCGAAATCACATATGATTAACTCATAATGAATCATTTGAATCTTGTTAGTGAATCTAATTTTGTCTTGGAGCCATACCCAAGGAATATAACATAAAACATAAGTGTGTGTGTGTGTGTGTGTGTGAGAGAGAGAGAGAGAGAGAGAGCACATTGTTAAACATTAGAATGAGAGAGTTGTGTAAATTTTATTCATAAAATGGTCCTCTAGTGGGTATAATATGTATAATTATATGTTTATCTATGTTTTAATGAGAGTAGTATAAGGTATTTTAGGTACTTACATAAATGAGCCAATGGCTAGGTTAACCTATCGTTCGGTCGAACGAGATAGATGGGCCTTGGGTTGGCAAGGCTCGCTTGACGGACTACGCTGATTTGGGTTGTTGATCGGCTCCTGATTATCATTGGTTCAACCAAATTTGGTTTGGTTGGATTGGTTTCATCGGTTGAATGCTCTGGTGCGACTGTGGGCTGTTAACCCTAAAATGAGGTGCTCCTATCGTAATGATGAGACTGGTAGAGTAAATCACTGTAATCCGGCTGGTAGCTCTCCCCTTAAAAAAAGGTTCTTTGTGGTGTTCGCAAATTATATCGTGGTTCTAACCATCAATCTTCTGATGAAGAGTCTCAGAGATTCATATAAAATGGATGTCGATTCTAGAACTAAAGTTGGACAGATGAATTTTTTTGGCTCTATAAATACTAGTCTTTGTATGGATAGTCTGGGTCCTGTTGACTTCAGTTCCTGACCTAAGGGACCTTTACTTGGTCAGAAATCTTATGATCTTCTGAAGATGGGATTTTTCATCATCGTTTAGTAAGCCCTCCTTGACCTTACTCTTATGTCTCTTAATCCCTTAGATTTCCTCAAGATTTCTACTGATGTGTTTTTAATGTATATATTTTACTTTCCTGATTCTCTTACATCTTAAAAGCGATAGCTATAATATGAATAAGAGAATTAAATGTAAAATTTATATTCATTTATTTCATAAACAGTACTTTATCTATTTTATTCTCTGAATTTCTGTCCATATAATCTCTATAAATAGGTTTTTTGGTGGTGCTTTAATTATTCACATTTGTTTTTGAGTGTGCCTCTCAGTCTGTTGATTTCAATAAGGATTTCATGGAAAGAAGTGAGAAACGTACAAAGGATGTCCTTGCTGAGGAATTGATAATAAAAGCCAATTGGAACATTGTGTCCTGATCCTTTTTGAGGACTTTAAGACAAATGATACGGGAAGGAGGTAACCGACAAAAAAATAAGAGGCCCAAGGGAAAAATGTGGTCGTAAGGAGGGATTTGCATGAGGGTCAGAAGAAGCCTAAGGGAGTAAAGAGTTTGTGAGAAGAAAGTTGGTCGAAGCATGAGAAGATAAAATAGGGCAAATGAAGAAGCTTAGAGAAGGTAACCGGTATGGGGGTGAAAGGCGAGTTAAGAAACTCGATTACAAGAAAAAATGAGTGGAAGATCCCATGAATGATTTTATTTTTTCTGACTCGCTGACACTTCTCTAATAAAAGGAGGGAGGCAAGTTGGGCAATCTGTCTGTCAGTGTGCCAATCAATTCTTTTATTATGACTTGCGATCAGCTGGCCAAGTAATATGGATATGGAACACCCAGGCTCCACTGCCATATGAAAGGGAGGCTACAATTTAGCTACTGACTGCTGGTAGAGAAACTGTTAGCATCCCTCCACTGCCTAGTGAGATATTGATGTTTGCTTATTAATGCAGATAAGGCAGTACCGATCATTGGTTCGCCGATGTCAACAATCGGTCAGGACCCCATTCTTTGAGTGGTCAAGGAAACTCTGTCTTTGGTGCGGTGTAAGGACAAGGCAGTCAACATCCTAATCAGTCCCCAAAAAGACCCTAAGATGGCAACCAAAAACCGACCATCATTTTCCTACCAATTGGAGGATACATTGGACTTCTTTTCCCAGTACGTCGATATGTATCAAGAGGCGAAGATGAAGGAGCTCCAAGTATAATTAGAGGCTTTGAGATATGGCAAAGTTGGCTGCTTGATCCACCTCAAAATAACATATTTTTAGTGCATGCTTTATAAGTCTTTTTTATATACATTTTTTATGATATTTTACTTTAAAGGAAAGTATTTTGCGTGTTTATTATTTCAGATACATGGAATGGACATTTAGAGAAAATGAGAAAAAAATTGAGCAAAAATGGTAATTTTTGTGTGGCACTATAACATCGCCCCTTGATGTCATAGTGCCACCGACGGGCCAGAAGGGCGCTATAGCACTGGTAACTACTTTTCTAGAAAAAAATATCGAATTTGGTCAAATTTTAGAGAGGTGTTTGAAGAAAACCTTGGTTATTTTCTATTTTCTATTTAATGAGAAGGATTTGGCTGAATTTAGAGACCTTTTGGAGCCTAAAAACTTCAATTGAGCGGCAAGAGTAAGTTTGGTTTTACATATTTTGTATTCAAGTGTAAGTGTGAGTGTGTTTTAGTGTGAAGAAGTTTGGAAATTTCTTAGAGGAAACTCCAGAAGTTTATTTGGGGAGAAAACATAAGGTACTTTGTATTTGTGTTTGAGTTTTTGTTGTAAGAATTGGATTTCGAAGCAAATGTTTTATTTTTATTTAATCTCCATGAATTCTTAGTAGTTCATTTTCTTTCTTCTTACATATGAAATTTAATCTTGTAGGATGAGAATGATTTAAAGATTTCTTTTTACTTTTAAAAATTGCGATGGTATTTTCACTGGATTATCAATTAATTTGCAAACTAACCACTTGTGAGGTTAAAATCCGTTGAGAAATATAATGACCTGATAGTGCTATGATTTCACCCATCTAATGGATACCACACTTCATTCTAAGCAGAGCCATGACAATCACCTAAGGGGGAGTGCAAATAAATAGATAAGTTTTGATGGGCGTAGAATTGGTTACATCTAGAGTGACATGCTAGATTATTATCAGTTTGGCTTAAGGTTTAGTACCCTGACATTAGGATTCAGTCATTATGATGGCATGGGCTAGGGACATATAGAGGTGAGAGGCTAGATAACATTGATGCGTAGTCAAGATGTTAATGAATCAGCCTTAAGTTAGATAATGTTTTTTACAAGCACCGGGAGGTGATAAAGAATAAGGTATGCTTTTATTTGTCACAATATCTCAATTTTTTTCTTAAATTATTTGAATCCTACATAGATCAAAATCTCTTTGTAAGACGAAAGGTCTTTTTAATAATATCCAAATTTATTGTTATATTTTGTTAAGCTCTTACATTTAGTTGTTACCTTCTTTTTAAGCTCTTTTAGTAGTAATTTTTAGTAAGCATATCATTTTAAATTTTTAATCTTTTTATATTGCAGTTTAAATGAAATTACTGTAAGTTGATTTTAAGAGTTATTGCATTCCTCGTGGGATAGATATTGGGGCTTTTAAATAAACATCTATATTACTTGAAATGATACGTATACTTGCATAGAACCTTTAGTGTGAAAATCTATTATATAATTTATAATTCATTGCAAGTTTCCACACTAGCTGCTAGATATAAATTCAAATATATTTTCTGGCGTAATTAAATAGATTAAAAATATGCGTAAGTGCGGGTTGGGTTAAAATATGAGTAAAAATAAGTGTAAGTTTTATATGTCCTGGCGAAACTATTTACTTAATTGTGGAGCAATAGTAGCAAAACTTTTGCTATTTCACTATCGTTTTTGTGATTTTTGTTGTTCATGAATTTTATGCCAACTTGTCAGATGAGTCAGATGATTTGGTTTTGTTCGCGGGCAATATGTGGATAGTAGTTCTATTTGAATAAACCACATATACCAACTGCACAATGCTCCTACCTACTTCTTTTCTTAGTTCCATCCTATTGAAGCGGAATTAGATGAGATAATAGGATTTTTTACTGATGGAAATGGAGTTTGGAAAATTAACAATGGGCGACGAGTGAACTTTTTTTTTCCAAAACTTATTGTTCATTCTCGAGTCTGACACTATTTCATCTCTGGTAGATTACTAGCTACCAACCATTTTAGTGAGGTAACTCGAGAGAGAGCCACTTTAAACTATTATATTCATATGAAGAAACATGTTGACATTAGCTCCCTCATTTATACCAACATGTTTGTTTCTTCGAAAGGAGGAAATACAGAAGGTTTGGGCTACCCTTCTCTTATTACTGCTTTGTGTACTGGTTCTGGAGTGAAGAAACTTTACCATCTCATAAACCCATTGGGAAAAATGAATTTGGAAAAATCTGAGAGAAATTTTGGGATTAGACATAGGACTGGAGTTAACATGCCTTCTACTTCAGCTTCTACTTCTGCACTTGCTCCTGCGCCTAGACCATCTGCTTTTGAGACTATTTTTTTTGCATTATCTTGTGGAACAAATGATGATTTAACAAGGAGATATCATAAATCTACATAATCAAGTGAAAGGGGTTGAATCNCATCAAGCACCTCTTAAGTGATAGCTTGTAAAATTTACATTCATATCATAGTTTTTATGTGGTTATGTTTCTAATATCTGAATACTATTTTTTTATTTATGTATTGAAAAAGTGTATTTCATTTAAATTTTAAATTAAAAATTTAGATGTTAGGTAATTAAATATATAAGAACTATATGAGATATATAAATATATGTGGATCCCACTTTTATTATTATCATTATTTTAATTATTATTATTATTATTATTTTGTATACTAAAGGGTTCAAAGTCCCGAAATCATATATGATTAACTCAGAATGAATCATTTGAATCTTGTTAGTGAATCCAGTTTTGTCTGGGAGTCATACCCAAGGAATAGAACATAAAATATAAGTGTGTGTGTGTGTGTGTGTGTGTGTGTGTGTGTGAGAGAGAGAGAGAGAGAGAGAGAGAGAGAGCACACTTTTAAACATTAGAATAACAGAGTTGTGTAAATTTTATTCATGGAATGGTCCTCTAGTGGGTACAATATGTATAATTATATGTTTATCTTTGTTTTAATGAGAGTAGTATAAGGTATTTTAGGTGCTTACATAAATGAGTCAATGGCTAGGTTAACCTATCGTTCGGTCGACCGAGAAAATGGGTCTTGGATTGGCAAGGCTCGCTTGACGAACTACGCTGATTTGGGTTGTCGATTAGCTCTTGATGATCATTGGTTCAATCGGATTTGGTTTGGTTGGATTGGTTTCATCGGTTGAATGCTCTGGTGCGACTGTGGGCTATTAACCCTAAAATGAGGTGCTCCTATCGTAATGATGAGACTGGTAGAGTAAATCACTGTAATCTGGCTGGTAGCTCTCCCCTTATAAAAAGGTTCTTTGCGGTGTTCGCAAATTATATCGTGGTTATAACCATCAATCTTCTGATGAAGAATCTCATAGATTCATATAAAATGGATGTCGATTCTAGGACTAGAGCTGGACAGATGAATTTTTTTGGCTCTATAAATACTAGTCTTTGTATGGATAGTCTGGGTCCTGTTGGCTTTAGTTCCTGACCTAAGGGACCTTTACTTGGTCAGACATCTTATGATCTTCTGAAGATGGGATTTTCATCATCGATTAGTAAGCCCTCCCTGACCTTACTCTTATGTCTCTTAATCCCTTAGATTTCCTCAAGATTTCTACTGATGTGTTTTTAATGTATATATTTTACTTTCCTGATTCTCTTACATCTTAAAAGCGATAGCTATAATATGAATAAGAGAATTAAATGTAAAATTTATATTCATTTATTTCATAAACAATACTTTATCTATTTTATTCTTTGAATTTCTGTCCATATAATCTCTATAAATAGGTTTTTTTGTGGTGCTTTAATTATTCACATTTGTTTTTGAGTGTGCCTCTCAGTCTGTTGATTTCAATAGGGATTTCATGGCAAGAAGTGAGAAACGTACAAAGGATGTCCTTGCTGAGGAATTGATAATAAAAGCCAATTGGATCATTGTGTCCCGATCCTTTCTGAGGACTTTGAGAGAAAAGATACGGGAAGGAGGTAACCGACAAAAAAATAAGAGGCCCAAGGGAATAAAGTGGTCGTAAGGAGGGATTTGCACGAGGTTCAGAAGAAGCCTAAGGGAGTAAAGAGTTTGTGAGAAGAAAGTCGGTCGAAGCATGAGAAGATAAAATAGGGCAAATGAAGAAGCTTAGAGAAGGTAACCGGCCTGGGGGTGAAAGGGGAGTTAAGAAACTCGATTACAAGAAAAAATGGGTGGAAGATCCCATGAATGATTTTATTTTGTCTGACTCGTTGACACTTCTCTGATAAAAGGAGGGAGGCAAGTTGGGCAATATGTCTGTCAGTGTGCCAATCAATTCTTTTATTATGACTTGCGATCAGCTGGCCAAGCAATATGGATATGGAACACCCAGACTCCACTGTCATATGAAAGGGAGGCTACAATTTAACTATTGACCGCTGGTAGAGAAACTGTTAGCATCTCTCCACTACCTAGTGAGATATTGATGTTTGCTTATTAATGCAGATAAGACAGTACCGATCATTGGTTCGCCGATGTCAATAATCGGTCAGAACCCCCATTCTTTGAGTGGCCAAGGAAACTCTATCTTTGGTGCGATGTAAGGACAAGGCAGTCAACATCCTAATCAGTCCCCAAAAAGACCCTAAAATGGCAACCAACAACCGACCATCATTTTCCTACCAATTGGAGGATACATTGGACTTCTTTTCCCAGGAAGTCGATATGTATCAAGAAGCAAAGATGAAGGAGCTCCAAGTAGAATTAGAAGCTTTGAGGCATGGCAAAGTTGGCTGCTTGATCCACCTCAAAATAACATATTTTTAGTACATATTTTATAAGTCTTTTTTATAAACATTTTTTATGATATTTTACTTTAAAGGAAAGTATTTTGCGTATTTTTTATTTCAGATACATGGAATGGACATTTAGAGAAAATGAGAAAAAAATTGAGCAAAAATGATAATTTTGTGTGACACTATAACGCCACCCCTTGACGTCATAGTGCCACCGACGGGCCAGAAGGGCGCTATAGCTCTGGTAACTACTTTTCTAGAAAAAAATATCAAATTTGGTCAAATTTTGGAGAGGTGTTTGAAGAAAACCTTGGTTATTTTTTATTTTCTATTTAATGAGAAGGATTTGGCTGAATTTAGAGACCTTTTGGAGCCTAAAAACTTCAATTGAGCAGCAAGAGTAAGTTTGGTTTTACATATTTTGTATTCAAGTGTAAGTGTGAGTGTGTTTTAGTGTGAAGAAGTTTGGAAATTTCTTAGAGGAAACTCCAGAAGTTTGCTTGGGGAGAAAACATAAGGTACTTTGTATTTTTGTTTGAGTTTTTATTGTAAGAATTGGATTTCGAAGCAAATGTTTTGTTTTTATTTAATATCCATGAATTTTGAGTAGTTCACTTTCTTTCTTCTTACATATGAAACTTAATCTTGTAGGATGAGAATGATTTAAAGATTTCTTTTTACTTTTAAAAATTGCGATGGTATTTTCACTGGATTATCATTTAATTTGCAAACTAACAACTTGTGAGGTTAAAATCCTTTGAGAAATATAATGACCTGATAGTGCTATGATTTCACCCATCTAATGGATACCACACTTCATTCTAAGCAGAGCCATGGCGATCACCTAAGGGGGAGTGCAAATAAATATATAAGTTTTGATGGGCATAGAATTGGTTACATCTAGAGTGACATGCTAGATTTTTATCAGTTTGGCTTAAGGTTTAGTACCCTGACATTAGGATTCAGTCATTATGATGGCATGGGCTAGGGACATATAGAGGTGAGAGGCTAGATAACACTGATGTGTAGTCAAGATGTTAATGAATCAGCCTTAAGTTAGATAATGTTCTTTACAAGCACCGGGAGGTGGTAAAGAATAAGGTATGCTTTTATTTGTCACAATATCTCAATTTTGTCTTAAATTATTTGAATCCTACATAGATTAAAATTTCTTTATAAGAGGAAAGGTCTTTTTAATAATATCCAAATTTATTGTTATATTTTGTTAAGCTCTTACATTTAGTTGCTACCTTCCTTTTAAGCTATTTTAGTAGTAATTTTTAGTAAGCATATCATTTTAAATTTTTAATCTTTTTATATAGCAGTTTAAATAAAATTACTGTAAGTTGATTTTAAGAGTTAATGCATTCCTCGTGGGATAGATATTGGGGTTTTTAAATAAACATCTATATTACTTGAAACGATACGTATATTTGCATATATACCCTAGTGTGAAAATCTATTATATAATTTATAAATCATTGCAAGTTTCCACACTAGCTGCTAGATATAAATTCAGATATATTTTTTGGCGTAATTAAATAGATTAAAAATAGCGTAAGTGCGGGTTGGGTTAAAATATGTAAGTTTTATATGTCCTGGCGAAACTATTTACTTAATTGCGGAGCAACAGTAGCAAAACTTTTGCTATTTCACTATCATTTTTGTGATTTTTGTTGTTCGTGAATTTTATGCCAACTTGTCGGATGAATCAGATGATTTGGTTTTGTGCGCGGGCAATATGTGGATAGTAGTTCCATTTGAATTAACCACATATACCAACTGCACAGTGTTCTTACGTGCTTCTTTTCTTAGTTCCATCCTATTGAAGCTGAATTAGATGAGATAATAGGATTTTTACTAATGGAAATGGAGTTTGGAAAATTAACAATGGGCGACGAGTGAACTTTTATTTTCCAAAACTTATTGTTCATTCTCGAGTCTGACACTATTTCATCTCTGGTAGATTACTAGCTACCAACCATTTTAGTGAGGTAACTCGTGAGGGGGCCACTTTAAACTATTATATTCAGATGAAGAAACATATTGACATTAGCTCCCTCATTTATACCAACATGCTTGTTTCTTCGAGAGGAGGAAATACAGAAGGTTTGGGCTACCCTTCTCTTATTACTGCTTTGTGTACTGGTTCTGGAGTGAAGTATGAGACTTGGGAATAAACTTTACCATCTCATAAACCCATTGGAAAAATGAATTTGGAAAAATATGAGAGACATTTTGGGACTAGACATAGGACTGGAGTTAACATGCCTTCTACTTCAGCTTCTACTTCTGCACCTGCTCTTGCTCCTAGACCATCTGCTTTTGAGACTATTTTTTTGCATTCTCTTGTGGAACAAATGATGATTTAACAAGGAGATATCATAAATCTACATAATCAAGTGAAAGGGGTTGGATCTCATTTGTATCATAATGATGATATTATGATAAGGAAGATTGAGTATGATTTTGCTTATAATGAGGCTATGAGGAGATGCATGGGAGGTGATCAGTCTGTGGAATTTCTTGCTTGCCCTACTTTCACGCCATATTGACCTTCTGAGATGGATGAGGACATAGATCTGGGTGATGATGATGATGATGCAGAAGTTGATGAAGATTGATGTTTAGTTTATGTTTTCTTTCTTTTCCTTTATTGTGTTTAAAAATTTTGACTCAGTTATGTTCGTGATTTGTTGTACTTATGTGGAATGTGCTTGTATTTAATTTCTTCTAAGTTTGTTTCTGTTAAACTAGTAGTTCCACTGTTTATTTTCTACTCCAAATTAAGGCTAAAGTAGTGTTTATTTTATGTTTTTATGCATGTTTATCTTATGTTTATCACTACTCAGTACTTGTCTTTCCTACTTGTACCTACATTAGTTTCCCTGTTTTCAAAATTTAAAAAAATTTTCTCTTCCTTCATGAACTTTCCTACTTTAAATTAGTTTAAAAATTTAAGTTTGAGNACATGGGAGGTGATCAGTCTGTGGAATTTCTTGTTTGCCCTACTTTCACACCATATTGACCTTCTGAGATGGATGAGGACATAGATCTGGGTGATGATGATGATGATGCAAAAGTTGATGAAGATTGATGTTTAGTTTATGTTTTCTTTCTTTTCCTTTGTTGTGTTTAAAAATTTTAACTCAGTTATGTTCGTGATTTGTTGTACTTATGTGGAATGTGCTTGTATTTAATTTCTTCTAAGTTTTTGTTTCTGTTAAACTAGTACTTCCACTGTTTATTTTCTGCTCTAAATTAAGGCTGGAGTAGTGTTTATTTTATGTTTTTATGCATGTTTATCTTATGTTTATCACTACTCAATACTTGTCTTTCCTACTTGTACCTACATTAGTTTCCCTGTTTTTAAAATTTAAAAAAATTTTCTCTTCCTTCATGAACTTTCCTACTTTAAATTAGTTTAAAAATTTAAGTTTGAGGGAGGGAATAAATTTTTTTTTAAACTAAACTTTATATTGTCCTCAAGAATTGTATTTTTCAAAATTATATTTAACATAACCTGTGGTATGTAGAGTTAATTTTAGAAAACTAAGTCCTTATTTTATGAAAGTTATAGAAAACCTAAGAAAATGTTTTTAAAAATAAAGGTTAATTCTAGAATTAAGATGTTTAGTATGAAGGGTTTGGAGTTATGCTTTTACTATTTAAAGTAAAGAATATTTTATTTTTGGTAATATTAAGAATCTTGGATTTGTACTTGGAAAGAAAAAATTAAAACTTTATGAAAAATTTTAAATCTAATATACATTTGTTAAAGTGAAGAAATGTGAGATGTTTTTAACGTTAAGAAGATGATAGTGGAGTTCAAAATCATTAAAGGCGATCTAAACATAGTAATCCTCACATGAAATATGAAAAAAGAAAAAGAAAGAAAAAGAAAGGATTGAAAATGATCCTTAAAGAAAAAAAGAAAGAAAAAAAGAAAAATATGTGATGAGAAGCTTGAGGAGATGCCTAATAAAAAATTGGCTCTACTTGAATCATCTTAAGAAAANTTTTTTATTTTATGGAAGTTATAGAAAACCTAAGAAAATGTTTTTAATAATAAAGGTTAATTCTAGAATTAAGATGTTCAGTATGAAGGGTTTGGAGTTATGCTTTTACTATTTAAAGTAAAGAATACTTTATTTTTGGTAATATTAAGAATCTTGGATTTATACTTGGAAAGAAAAAAATAAAACTTTATGAAAAATTTTAAATATAATATACATTTGTTAAAGTGAAGAAATGTGAGATGTTTTTAACTTTAAGAAGATGATAGTGGAGTTCAAAATTATTAAAGGCTATCTAAATATAGTAATCCTCACATGAAATATGAAAAAAGAAAAAGAAAGAAAAATAAAGGATTGAAAATGATCCTAAAAGAAAAAAAGAAAAGCAAAAAAGAAAAATATGTGAGGAGAAGCTTGAGGAGATGCCTAATAAAAAATTGGCTCTACTTGAATCATCTTAAGAAAAGAAACTTAGTTACATTTCTAGCTTGACATAGAAGTGTTAGCACCTTTACTAATAAAGTTCTCATGCAACTCTTTTTCTAGTATTTTTTCTAAATATTTTCAGTATGACTAAATTACAGTTATTTTTGAAAAAAATAGAAAATCATAAGTTTTAAACTTGACTGCTAAATATTCTTGTACTTTATTTTTTANATTAGCACCTTTACTAATAAAGTTCTCATGCAATTCTTTTTATAGTATTTTTTCTAAGTATCTTCAATATGCTAAATTACAGTTATTTTGAAAAAAATAAAGAATCATAAGTTTTAAACTTGAGTGCTAAATATTCTTGTACTTTATTTTTTAACCTGAGTTGTTAAAATTTTTTTTCTAAAAGTTTCACTATAGAATTTTATAAGGCAGAAACTATAGAATTCTTTAAGTTAAATTTGCTACCACATGTTATAAATTTTATATAGTATAAGAAGTCATTTGAGGACAAGTAACTTTTAAGTTTGGGGGAATTGATCTACCTCAAAATAACCTGTTTTTAGTGCATGTTTTATAAGTCTTTTATATACATTTATGATGATATTACACTTTAAAGGAATATATTTTGCATGTTTTTAGTTTTAGTTATATGGAATGGACATTTAGAGAAAATGAGGAAAAAAATGAAGCAAAAATGGTAATTCGTGTGTGGCTCTATAACACCGCCCTTTGGCGCCATAACACCACCGACGGGCCAGAAGGGTGCTATAGCGCCCCAGACTAGCGCTATAGTGCCAATAGCTACCTTTCCAGATAATATATCAAATTTGGCTAAATCTTGAAGAGGTGTTTGACGCAACCGTTGGTTATTTTCTGTTTTCTATTAAATAAGAAGGATTTGACCGAATTTAGAGACCTTTTGGAGCCTGAAAAANGTTTAAGTTTGGGGGAATTGATCTACCTCAAAATTAAGTTGTTTTTAGTGCATGTTTTATAAGCCTTTTATATACATTTTTGATGATATTACATTTTAAAGGAATATATTTTTCATGTTTTAGTTTCAGTTATATGGAATGGACATTTGGAGAAAATGAGGAAAAAATGAAGCAAAAATGGTAATTCGTGTGTGGCTCTATAACACCGCCCTTTGGCGTCATAACGTCACCGACAGGCCAGAAGGGCGCTATAGCGCCCCTGACTAGCGCTATAGTGTTAATAGCTACCTTTCCAGATGATATATCAAATTTGGCTAAATCTTGAAGGGGTGTTTGACGCAACCGTTGGTTATTTTCTGTTTTCGATTAAATAAGAAGGATTTGACCGAATTTAGAGACCTTTTGGAGCCTGAAAACTTCAATTGGGGCAGCAGTATGAGTTAGGTTTTACATATTTTTTGTTCAAGTGTAAGTGTGAGTGTGTTTTAGTGTGAATAAGTTTGGAGATTGATTAGAGGAAACTTCAGAAGTTTTCTTGGTGAGAAATTTTAAGGTACTTTGTATTTGTGTTTGAGTTTTATTGTAAGACTTGAATATCAATGCAAATATTTTCTTTTGTTTAATCTCCATGAATTCTGAGTAGTTCTCTTTCTTTCTTCTTGAATATGAGACTTAATCTTGTGAGATGAGAATGATTTAAGGATTTCTTTTCACTTTTAAAAATTGTGATGATATTTTCACCGAATCTTTATTTATTTTGCAAACTGACCACTTGCGAGGTTAAAATCTATTGAGAACCATAATGATCTGAAAGGACTACGATTTCACCCAACTAGTGAATTTCACACTTCATTCTAAGCAGAGTCATGAAGACCACCTAAGGGGGAGTGTTAATAAATAGGGAGATAAGTTTTGATGGGCGTAGAATTAGTTAGATCTAGAGTGACAGACTAGATTTTTATCAGTTTGGCTTAAGGTTTAGTGCCCTGACGCTGAGATTCAGTCATTATGATGGCATGGGCTAGGAGCATCTAAAGGAGAGAGGCTAGATAGCACTGATGTTGAGTTGAGATGTTAAGGAAAAGGCCTTAAGTTAGCTAATGTTTTTTGCAAGCATCAGGAGGGGGTAAAGAATAAGATATGCTTCTATTTGTCACAATACCTCAATTTTTTCTTAAATCATTTGAGTCCTACATAGATTAAAATTTCTTTGCAAGAGGAAAGGTATTTTCCATAATATATAAACTTGTTGTTATATTTTGCTAAACATTTACATTTAGTTGTTACCTTCTTTTTAAGCTCTTTTAGTAGTAATTTTTTGTAAGCATATCATTTTAAATCTTTAATCTTTTTAGATTGCAACTTAAATAGAATTATTGTAAGTTGATTTTAAGAGTTACCTCATTCCTCGTGAGATAAATACTGGGGTTTTAAAGAAAATTTTATATTACTTGAAACGATATGTATACTTGTGTAGTACCCCTAGTGTGAAAATACATTATATAAATTATAAATCATTGCAAGTGTTCACACTAGCCACTAGATATAAATTGAGATATATTTTCTGGCATAATTAAGGAGATTAAAAATATGTGTCACTGCTCATCAGGCAAAGCTAGTCAATGTTTAGGGGACCTACTTGGTTCTTCAAGTTGAGGCCCAAGCAAATAACANGGTTAGATCTAGAGTGACAGACTAGATTCTTATCAGTTTAGCTTAAGGTTTAGTGCCCTGACGCTGAGATTCGGTCATTATGATGGCATAGGCTAGGAGCATCTAAAGGAGAGAGGCTAGATAGCACTGATGTTAAGTTGAGATGTTAAGAAATAGGCCTTAAGTTAGCTAATATTTTTTGCAAGCACCGGGAGGGGGTAAAGAATAAGATAAGCTTCTATTTGTCACAATACCTCAATTTTTTCTTAAATCATTTGAATCTTACATAGATTAAAAATTCTTTGCAAGAGGAAAGGTATTTTCCATAATATCCAAACTTGTTGTTATATTTTGCTAAACATTTACATTTAGTTGTTACCTTCTTTTTAAGCTCTTTTAGTAGTAATTTTTTGTAAGCATATCATTTTAAATCTTTAATCTTTTTAGATTGCAATTTAAATAGAATTATTGTAAGTTGATTTTAAGAGTTACCACATTCCTCGTGAGATAAATACTGAGTTTTTAAATAAAATTTTATATTACTTGAAACGATATGTATACTTGTGTAGTACCCCTAGTGTGAAAATATATTATATAAATTATAAATCATTGCAAGTGTTCATACTAGCCGCTAGATATAAATTGAGATATATTTTTTGGCATAATTAAGGAGATTAAAAATACGTGTCACTACTCATCAGGCAAAGCTAGTCAATGTTTAGGGGACCTACTTGGTTCTTCAAGTTGAGGCCCAAGCAGATAACATAAATAGATTTAGGTTTGAGGGAAGATTGTTATAGCAAAAGTTGGGCTTGTCTTAGCCAAAAGTGCTAACAAATCTCTTGTAAAATATTTCTTATCTAAATGAAATTTTGTTTATTGATTTTTGAAAGTTTTTATTTTTGTAATTATTTTTCTCTCAAATTCTGGTTTGAGGGAAGAATGTTATAGCAAAAGTTGGGCTTGACTTAGCTGAAACTATCAACAAATCTCTTGTAAAATATTTCTTATCTAAATGAAATTTTGTTTATTGATTTTTGAAAGTTTTATTTCTGTAATTATTTTTCTCTCAAATTTTGTGTTGATGTGACTCAAAATTTTGAAATCAAGGTACATCTCTTTTGTGACACTTCACCTTTTTTTGGCACCTTATATATAAGGGATGAGGGTTGGATTTTTTGAGGGAAATTGAGAGAATTTATAAATCATTGCAAGTGTTGAAACCACAAAGGCCGATCACAAAACTACACTTNATTTTTTGGCACCTTATATATAAGGGATGAGGGTTGGATTTTTGGAGGGAAATTGAGAGAATTTATAAATCATTGCAAGTGTTGAAACCACAAAGGCCGATCACAAAACTACACTTTGGTTCAATTGACCACCAAAACCCGATCATAAAATCAATCACTTTAGTTTGATCGATCACCAAGGCCTAATCATAAAACCAAACACTTTAGTTTGATCAACCACAAAGGACCAATCACAAAACCAATCAATTTGTTCAATCAGCCACCAAGGTCTAATAAACCAATCACTTTGGTTGGATCCGCCCCCAAGTCCCAATCAACCAATCAATTGCATATTGCATTGCTTACACTTTCCTTTGTATTTCTTGCATGTTCATGTTAATTGCTTGAGTTAGTGCTTAGATGTGGATGGAAAGAAAATATTTTGAATGATACTTGGAGTATCAAACACATTGTATGAAAAACAGAATTTATCTTTGGCATATGCTTACATTTGATGTCTCATTAAGCACCAACACTTGTGATATTACGACACACATATGCCGCCCTATATGTGTGACTTAATACTTGTAAATTCTTATATGATTGGCGGCTAGCAATGTAGCCCATTGGAGCTTGAATCTTCTAAATGGAGAGCACGCCACCTCATGTCTTATGGCATAATACTTGAATTCCATAAGCCATTCACATTGTGTGCACGCTCTAAAGCCACTGAACACATTGAGTGCACAATGTGTGCACATTTGATTATGTTATGTTGCATGATTGCATAAACATCACCTTGTGTGTCTTGATAGAAAATTAAACTTGTTAGGTGGATGGCTCTATGTTGATTGTGATACTTTAACAAACATTGCTCGGAAAGCAATGTAAATTATTGCATCGGGATAAACAAAAGTATGACTATGTTAAGGTTATAAGAAATTTAATTGTTGTCACCTTGCATGTTGTGGGTTTGCTTTTAATAGCCGACTATATTTTTAAAACCACACAATTAACAAAACTAGGTCATATGTGAGGCTAAATCTCTTAAAAATCCTTTTGAGTGACAAACATTAAATCTTTTGGATCTTTAAGATAGGCCCGATGTCGGTGACTCCGTCAAACTCATACAAGTAGAATTTACCCATGCATTCCACATGCACTTAGATAATGCAGTTAAGACACTTTTATTAGATGGTGTGCTAGGTTAAGGCTAGGATGTTAGGTGATACACCAAAATAATATAGTGTTTTAAGAACCTATTTTATGCTTATTTTTTGTGATATTTCACTGTAAGGAAAAGTATTTTTGTGTTTTTGTTGCAGGTATATCATTTTTAAGCATTGGGAGCAAAAATGACGAAATTTGGAGCCAAAACAGTGAATTTTTGAATTTCGGCACATGATGCGCATAATCCAGAGAATTGGCGCATGATGCGTCGGGGATGACTTTTTCAAATTAAGGCGGTTCGAGATGAATTTTTGCTCAAATTTCAAAAGGAAACTTGTTCTACACACCTCTTAGAGTAATTCAATGCATCTAGACATTTTGGAAGGTTCTTTTATAAAGAGATATGACTTTTAGATCAAATGACACATCTTTTAAATTCAAAAGAGTTGAATTTTGGAAAGAATTTTGAATTTTTTTTCAAATGAGGCAGCCCAAAATAAAAGAAGAAGACTTGAAGAGTTGAGGGTGTGGCATGAAGGAGAGAAAGTGGGCGTGAGTTAGAGATAGAGAGAGAAGAGGAGATTTTCTTCTAGGGTTGTAGGAGGAGAGGGAAGGTGAGAGATCTTTTCTTCATTACACTTCTAAGAGAGAAGTGGGAGTGATTGTAAAGAGAGAAAAACTTGGCGAGAACTTCTAGAGATTTACTTGGGAAGGATTGTGAGATAAGTCGTATTTTTATTTCTTTTGTTTTATAAATTTATTTTTATATATGAATTCTGTGTTTTCTCGTATCATTCTTATGAATTCTAAGTTATCTTCTTTATCATTCTCCCTACTTTGAGATATGGTTTTGTGAAAAATAAATTTTATTTTCCATGGTTTTAAATGATAAATAGGGAAATATACTTTGTTGGATGCAGAATTAGAGATTTTAAGGTGACAGATTAAAATCTCCAATTTAGTCTAGTTGATTGGAAACTAATGCGAGATTATTAGCCCTCAGGGAAGGGAGTAGTGGGAGCTCTAGAGTGGCTACCAGTATCCTCCTAGCCTAACCACGAAATTAAGGACCAAACTCTTATCGGCACTATTTTTGGTTAGAGGAGTCGCCCGTTGGAAACTGTCAGCCCTCGAAATCGAAATCCTGTCGCCCGCTTCAGAAGGACGTTTTAAT
>JXCR01020777.1:111419-132438 GCA_002079205.1 Phalaenopsis hybrid cultivar
ATATATATATATATATATATATATATAAGTTTTTAGAAAAATATGAAATCAAACTGGCCCCATAATTTTCA
The DNA here is from genome assembly GCA_002079205.1 of Phalaenopsis hybrid cultivar. Lineage (NCBI taxonomy): Eukaryota > Viridiplantae > Streptophyta > Magnoliopsida > Asparagales > Orchidaceae > Phalaenopsis > Phalaenopsis hybrid cultivar. Next base: position 111,491 of record JXCR01020777.1, read on the forward strand.
TAGTTTAAATGAAAGAGCACTATACCTCAAACCCTGCATCTGTCCCGAAAGACAAACACAAGACTTAAGGGTGAGGCTCAATCAAATAAACTAAGAAATATATGATGTATGTTTGGTCTGTGAAACTATTTTATTTACCGATAACTTCCTCTATTTAATATGAAGAATTAAATAGGGTTTATATTAAGCTCGATTCAGACAAGTTTCTTATAAGGACAAGTCCCTATAGTTAATTACATCTTAGATAACCGAAATCATATAAGAAAACTCTCGATAAAAATCATGAAATATTATCTTTAAGGAGTTTAAAAGGATAGAACTTTTCAACAAAATCGGAAGAAGAGGTGTGAAAGGGAAATGTCTCAAATTTGAAATATTTTGTTGTAGAATCCAAAGGAAGAAGAACTAGGAAGATGTCATAGATCTGAAGGAGAACCTGGGTGACTTCCTAGTCTATCCTAATGTTTGGCTTTAGTTTAGAGGAGAAATTATTTAAGTGTTTCATCCTCCCAATTTCATCTGTTACATTCGTGTGAAATGATCACACAAATAGCCTTGAAGATGTGAGGATTTAGGTCGTGTGAACGACAATCTCGGAATTCTAAGACGAGTTAGAGCTTATATTATACAACATAGCTGTACAAAGGCTTAAAGATAATGTGAGGATTTACGTTGCATATACAAACTACCTTGAATGTTGTGAGGATTTGTTGTTTAATTCTAAGGAAGGAATTGGTTTAGTTGGGAAAGACATGTTTTACTGTTGAAGATGGTCATGCTGCCCACCATACCAGCTCCAAGCTCCTTATCGTGATGAGTTTAAGTTTTCTAGGGTGTCAAGTTATGATGTCAAATTAGGTGGCTCTATGGTTGTACTTCTTTAAATATGATGGGGCATGTTAAAGTTGATTAGAGTGACACCGGCTAGGATCTTACGGTTCCCTCGCTCCGACACCACTATTTTCTATTGAATTCACTTAGTCTAAATGAATATATTAAACTCAACTTAATGAGTTCTATACTTTCATTTAGACGGTGGGAAGCCTCATTAGCAACCTACTCCTCCTAGGGATTCCAGATCATCCGATAGAGATGTCTTAATTTAGTTGCAATTGTGGCTTTATGATGTTTGTGATTAAATTTTGAGTTGTCTTATATTTTGAATGTTGTGGAGGTGATTTTTTATCTTGGTTGATTTTAGTTTTGGTTTTTGTTTTACGGCTATCCTAGCATTTTTGGTTTTCATGCAGGGTAACTCATTGTTTAGCATGCAAGTTGAAAATTTGGTTATACATGCAGGTGAGTAAGTACAGTAACGTACTATAAAAGTACGGAAAATAAAAAATGTAGGTAAATAAATCACAATAAAAGCTTACCTGGATGGTCTTCCCGTCATCTCCAACTGAAACTCAAAATGCATGTAAGGGCATTTTATGTAAAGTGGGAAAAATAAGGTTCTTAGATTATATCTTGGTGAGTCCTTAATGGTTTGATTAAGGATGATTTTATTAAGCAAAACATATCAAGTCTAGTAGACCTTTGAGGTATCCAACAGGTCAGGAGAAAAAGGCAGGTCCATGCTTTCCCTTCACCGCCTGGTGAAAAGTCTCGAGCTCATTTAAACTTATTATGTTGCTTAATAATTCATCCTATTAATATTTCTAGTGTTCAATGAACAGTGATGTTTCAATTATTCCTAAGAGTGGGGTGATTATCATTTATCCTTCAATTTGAGAATTATGCAGGTGAAGATCCTTAAAGGGGCAAGTTAGTGTTATTGAGACACTTAGCCACTTTTGGTTTTAACTTGGGCTTGTAGTGTTTCAAAGGTGTTCAACTTTTATTCAGTTTTCTAAAATTTATTTAACCAAATTTGATTTAGCTTAAGTCACCACCAAGCCCTTAAGATCCTGATGGATGTCTTAGTCATTTTAAAAGAGATTAAATTTTAAATGACAATAGTTCATCATCACAAAATTTGAATGTCACTTGAACACCAAATAGGGGTATTAAATTAGTGAGTTATTAACACCCAAAACTATACCCCTAAGTCTAGGATCATTCAATCTAATAAACTTCCAAATTTTAATCGTATAGGAAATTTAAAATTTATCCCTTAATTGGAAAAAAGTGTGATTGGTTTCTGCCAATTAATACCTTGTATTTAAATCATTCAAATATGTTAATTAAGATCAAAGGTTGCCCATTTCCCTTTCTTGAATTAAGCCTAAATGTTAATTAAGGCTAAATTTCTAAAACTACACTTTTGCCCCTAAGCCTCTATCACTTCATAATTCATCAAATTTAATTCAAATGACTTTAGAATTTTCATCCCACCTCACTCATGGATCAATTAAGAAATCAGAGGAGAAAATGTAATTTCTCAAATTTTAATTTAATTTATAAATTTATTTATATGCAAGAATAGGATTTTTCAAAGAAAATTCCATAACTTGACCAAGGCAAAGCCAAATCACTTAAAATTTTTACTAGAGGTAGACTTAGACTAGAGAAACACTTGCACCAAATTTCATGATCTTTTGGGTTTTATTTGAATTAATAAAATTATTTTAAATTCTGGATTATTAATTAATTTTAAGAATTTTTTTTATATTTTTCTAATTTTTCTTTGAATTATTAGAAATTTTTTTATGTGAAAGATTAAGAAAAATTCATTTTTAGCCTTTAAAAACTTATTTTAAGCTTTAAAGTTCAATATCATCACTTAGAAAATTAGGAAAGATATTCCAATTGTTGTTAAATGCTTAGGAAACAATTTAGAACATTTCCATAAATTTTTTAATTTTTGTGATTTTTATTAATTTTTAATTATTTAAATATTCAAAATAGGCTTAAAAATTATGTTTTTATTTTATTTACAATTTTTTTTTAAAATTTTCTCTGATAATAGAGAACTCTCAAAACTAATTCTTATGATTTTTTGAGTTATATTTTAATTATTAAAAATCATTTTAGTTTCAAAAATGTCATTTAACTTAGAACATCAAGTTAGGTTATTAAAAAATCTTCAAATGTTTTAAAAATTTAATGGGGAGTTCTTTGAACTTTAAATCATAGTTGAGAATCAAAATAAAGTCATTTAGATGGTTCTTTTTTACAAATTAATTTTCTTTGTGTTTTAGGGTTTTGTGAGAGTTAATTGTGTTCTTAATGACTTGGCCCATGAAAATTTTTTTAAAAGGTTCTTTGGTCACAGCAACCTTCCAAAATTTCTTTGGATTTATCTAAGCAACATGATAATTATTATGATTAATTTATGCAAATAATAGACATAAACTTGAAAAATATGGATCTCTATCTAGAGACATTGTCTGACTTTGGAAAAATTAGAGAATATCCTCCAAGACAGAGGCAACAACATGCCAAAATATCAAGTTATGGTGAAATGTTTACATGCATGGAGAGTTAAAAGACTAAAAAACCTATTTAATTAATTAAAAATAAATTATGCATCAAATAAACTTCAAATTATTTTCACATTATTCTCCTCTATTTACTGAGCACTAGGATATTTTTATTTTATTTTTTGTGATTTTTCTACACCAAGATATGAATTTTTAAGGATCAGTCATTTAAATAAATTAGAAAATACCCTATTTTTCTACTTAACCACGAGGTGCTGACTTGATCCTAGGTAGCTCCAAACAGCGACGCGACGCACTACCATTCACTGGGCTTTTCACCCTGACATGCCACGTGGCCCGCGGTTCACGCACCAAGAGTTTGTCCGACTAGATCTCATCTGTTGATGAGATAAATGCGTGATCGGACGGCTCCTCATCATCGTTCCTAAGTAGGCTAACCCGAGAACTGTCCACACTAAAACCTTAAGATCTCCCTCTAGACTCGACCAAATCTCATGGGGTTTATTCCTAGAGCTTCATCTACTCAAGACGAACATATCTATATAGATTATACCATATGAAATACAGTAAATACGTATGGAGGGTTGAAACAAGCTCAGTTTAGAGTTGGAGTTCAACTCCTTTGTCTGAGAGGGGACGCCTCAATTAGATGGTTGTGGTAGCTTTGATTGGTCCCAACGAACCTCCAGATAAAATCCCAAGCCTTTGTGAATGGTCTAGGTATGAATTTGATCAAGCTCGCTTTTAGGTGTTGGTTTAGAACTAGGTTAGAGGCTATTTCAGAGGGGGCTTTTGTGGGGAGTCAACTTCTTTCACTGTGAGGATGGTGTGTGCACAGTTAATTGGAGTTTGGTTCACTATGGAGATATGGGGAGTTCTGTCCTAGTTTCAAATGAAACTTTGAGCTCAAAATTGAACTCACACAGAGGAAACCAGAGGGGGAGACTGGTGGGCTTGAACTGAGGAGGTCCTAGGGAGTCTCTAGAAGCAAATTGACAGAGTTTCCTTAAGAAGTTTTCAGCTCTCTTCCATTTGCCATAGAGGTGAGCTTTAAATAAAATGGCATAGGCTGGCTGCCAGGGCCAATTGGGGGGGGTCAAAAATATTGCTTATGTGGAGGGCAGAGAAGTCCTAAAGAAAAGTTGAGCTGATTTGGCCTCTAGGTTTGAATTGGGTTGAATTTATGGGTGGTGTCTCAATGTTTGGCCATTTTTCGGCCACCAAGGTGGTTGGCCGGCCAGGGAGTGGTCACCTCTTGGCTCAGGATGGTCAGGGAGTGGCTAATGATGATTAACTCCCTATGACAATTAATGATGGAGAAGATTTTGTGGTTAAGGCCTAAAAAAGGGAATGAATCCCTTAATTTGGGGATCCATTGGTCCATAGCATATCATGGCCGGTTCAAAGGGGTCTAGCCTGGTCCTTAGGAGAAGTTTAGTGGTTGTGGAGTCATAATTTGGGTGACTTTAGGGTGGTTAGGACTATTTTGGTGCATGGGTTCATGTGGGTCAAAATGGCTAGATGTTGGGTTTAGTTTAGGTTAGCCATGTTAATTAGCCCAAATGATTAATTAACATTGTGTAGATGATTGAAATGTAGATTTTTGGTGAATGATTGAAGTGATTTTGAGCTCAATTGGGGGTTCAATTTGAAGGATTTTAGAATTTTGGTCACTTTGGGCATGTTGGGCTAGAATTGGGCTAAGTCCAAATTGATTATTGAAAATGTTCAATAGGAATGTCATGAAGAGTTTTCAACATAAATTGGGTGCCAATTTTGGGGCTAAGATAATCAATTTGGTGGAATTTTGAGGTATGGCCAATTTAGGGCAAAATTGGGGTTTTTTGTACTTAGGTCAAACTTAAATGAAATTGAGGATTCACTAATGCCAATTGAAGGTTAGTTTTGATGTGTAGGATTGTTATGAAGAGTTTTCAACACAAATTGTAGCAAATTGAGTAGGCAATGAGGTTCAATTTGGTGAGATTAAGTCATGTAGCGAAAATTGTGGGTTTGACCTAGATCAAAATTGGGCTCAAATAATGGGCCAATTGAGCTTGGATTTAGTTTAAATTGGTCATATGGAAGGTAAATTTGATTTTATGATTGAAATTGGGGGAAATAGGGACCAAATTGATGGACATTTGAGGTAAATTTGGGGAAATTGGTCCTTTAAAGGCAATTTGGGGGTTTTGATCAAAATGATCTAATTGGTCAAATTGGGTCCAATTGAGGGGTCAAAATGGGTTTCACAAACATTTGGAGTGATTTTGGAGGTTTTGGGAAAGTTTGGGGTGCCAAGAGTATTTTTGTACTTTTGGCAATTTTGGGGGTATTTTGGTAAATTTGGCATTTTGGGTAGTTTTGGGTAATTTGGGTATTTTCAAAAGGTTTGAAATGATTTTTGAACAAATTTGGATATTTTGAGTGAATTTGAGGATTTTGACCAAATTTAGGATTTGGGGGTGTTTAGGTAATTTGGGTAGGTTTAGGGGTGAAAGGTCAAATTGGGTATTTTTGGTAGAATTGGGGTATCAACCATCCTACATGAGCTATGGACCAATGAAATCCTCATTTGGGTCCTCTATGTACTGGTCTTAGCTAAACTCTAGCCTAGGGTTAGTGGGTTTAGGGAAACATCTACATGAGTCTCCCAAAGGATCAAGGGATCAAAGTTAAGAAAATTTGGATTTAGGGTTGTGAGGGATTGTGAGTGAGAGTGAGTGTAGTGAGTGAAAGTGAGTGAAAGTGAGTGTCTTAGCCCTAGAACAACACCCAAAGTCAACCCTAAGGGCAAGCAGTCCTATGAGAAGTCTCCTTGAGCTCCCCCATAATGACCCCACCTACTAAGTGCTAGAGGTTAGGACCAATATGTGGAACTATCAAGCTGAGCAAGGAAGAGTTTGGAGTTTCAAATGGTGAGGGTTCCTTTTTTAGTTTTCTAGGAATAGTCAACATGAAAGTCCTATGGCTAGACCTTATGCTACTAAAGAGGAAAAACTAAATCTCAACCAAAAGTGAAGTCAACAACTCTGGATTATTCAATGTTTTTTATAGCACTCGGAAGAGGGTAAAGAATAGGATTGCTCTTATTTGACACAAAACATTATATATATATATATATATATATATATATATATATATATATATATATATATAATTTCAAATGATTTTAATTTCTTCACAATCCATATACTCAGTGTAAAGGGGGAGATTGCTTTCTTAAATTTGAACACTTCGTCAAAGAAATTATGTTTAGTTTCTATAAGTTTACTTTTAAAGTTTAACAAATAGTTTAATTAACTTAGTTATTTTAACTACATTTTATTTAGCATACACTCAGTTACTTTAGATTTGAATTTTGTAATTAAGTTTTGAAGTTTGAATGGTGTTTTACATTATAGTCATAAAATTTTTTTCATACGCATTTCTAGCTTCCCTATGAGATCGATAATTAGGATATCATTAGAGTCATTTATTACTTGAGCGATATGTATNCCTTTCACAACAAAAAACTTTGTTTAATTTTCGTAATTTTACTTTTGAAAGTTTAGTATTTAATCTAGTTTAACTTTTGTAGTCTTACATCTGCACTTTAATTAGCATTCACTTGATTATTTAATTTTCAAACTTCGCACTTTACTTTTACTTTTGTTTTTGTTATAAGATAATGTTCATAATTTACTTTAAAATTTTTTAACTTCTCTGTGGGATGGATATCTAGGACTCCATTAGAGTCTTTTATTATTTGAGCGATATGTATACTTGCATTGATTTTAAAGGGGATTTGGCAGTTCAAAAAGAGTTTTAAAAGATAATTTTTTTTTCATAAAAAATATTTTTGTTGGGATTATATTGCATATTTATTATATATCTGTCGTGTGTAATTTTGTAATATTGAAAAATATTTGCAAATTTCTCACACTAAATCACCTTGCATCACTAGTAGTAATTTTGATGCCTTATTATAGTTCTCTGATGGTTTAGTTGCCCTAGCCGACAAATTTTTACGTGTTGTCTCATATGTGTTTACTTGGTGTGGACTTGCACACTAGTTTATTAAGGTTGGTTTTTTTTTTGTTTGGAACCATGCCTAAAATAAATGAAAAGAGAGGAACAAATAAAGATTTAAATACTAACACTTTCTACAGGCGCTACTAATTCTCCCTCCCCCAAGCATGACTCATACATGACTCATATATTGCATGATATAATCCATGCTAACTCTTTTATAGGTCAATTCCTTTTTTTATTATTTTATGGAGTCCTTAGAATTGAGTATATATCAAAAATAAGGTATGAGCACAGGTTCCAAGGTGCACGGCTCATTGAACCGTGTGATGCGGACCAAAAGCAAAAGCTTGTGTCTCATTCTTTAATTTTAAATTCACATTCATGAATAGAATTAGGATTGGGCATGTATATGTGGAGTATGGCTGCATTTCTTGCTTTCATGTGATATGTTGTCGACTCAATGACACCAACCTCTTATTCTTATATTTCCCTTGCTTACAATTATGCGATGTGCCTAACTTTTTGCTTTCTTGGATTATGGTTTGATTGTGCTTTTAGGGAAATATAACCAAAGCTCATTAAGAACCCTAAATATATATATTTTCTACAAAAAAATCCTAATGATAAAAGATTTAGGATAAATCAAAATGTAGGATTAAAATCTTTTAACTATTTAAAATATGCACTTATTTTTCTGCATGATCTTTGGCTGATTTTAAAGCTAGCTGCATAGCATAGAAATATTTTAAGTCATCCCCAATAGGGCCTTAACATTTAAATTCAACTACAAATAACTTTATCATTCTACATGTTTTAAGGAGGAGTACCTGTGCTCCTTCAGTCATTAAGTCACAAATAAATTTCTACATAAGAGGTTGTCTAGAACAACTAGTGTTAGAGGCTCCCCCGACCTTGATGGGGGTGTAAGTCCTTTGTGGGGTGTTTCCAGCTATGTAGTTGGACCCTCCCCTCTTCTACTTTCCAGCGGCATCTTCGTAGTTGAAATGATGAGTATAAGTCCCACCTTTGCCTATTCCACCCCTTTAGAGAGTGATAGGAAATTAGAGGTCTCTTTCTTTTGGCCTTAGGGTTATTAGGACTCTCTTGGATGACACAATTCATGGATTGTTGATAAGAGGTTCCTGGTCAAGTTGGGTTGACTACCTTCATGACCAAATAGACTTAGGGCCTCCATAGATTGAGATGACGGATCCATGGTATCTTGATTTTGCTACTTCTACCTACTTAGGGATTCTTTCTTTTTTTTTGTTGGCACCTCTATTGTGCCCTACCATTCCTCTGAAAAAATCATTGATGTCATCTCGTGGGCCCCACATGCCTAAGCATCGCCTCCCGTAGTAGATATAGTGATTCACTCTCCTCCATATGGCCCGATACAGACATCAAAAGCATCGAGATTCTCCTACTTGAGATGATTTAAATCATTTGGTTTCCTAAATAACTGGATCATAAAATTTTAAGCAAGGCTTTTCTTATTGAGAGTATTCTTGAACATCTTCTAAGATGTAATTAACCAAAGGGATACATTCCCTTGGGAGCTGTTTTTGACCCATAACAAGCACAAAAACTTGATTCTTTGGTTGTGGGTTACTTTTATAGAGTTCTCTTCATAGATATGTTTCTAGGATTTTTTCGATATGGTCTCGTTTTGAACGCACACTATTGGCTATCATACGAAGGCTACCTTATGAAAGTTCTCTACATTCTTTTTAAATTGTTTGTTGATTTTTGTCATATTTTCTTTCTCTCTAGTTCCTCTTAAAAGAGAGACTTATTTGCAAAGAGAATTATACGAAGATGATAAGACAAGCTGACAACTCCAAAAGCTCAAAAAAAGATCGAAAACACATTCATGTAAAATGTTTTAGACAAGTCATCGCTGCCCACCGTTGTTGCTCTCCACCTCTTTCGACGCTTTCTTGTCGCCACCCACCCGCTTGATGTCGCTCACTACCGCCCACTCCAGTCACCACTCACCGGTAATGCTCGCCCGCCCGTAATCACCTCTGCTTGCCCCCATTTGTCGTTACCCGCTTACTTTCGCAGCACATCTGTCGCCACTTCCATCACTGTCAGCATGCCTGTTGTTGCCGCTCTCAGCTGCCATACACTGTCATTGCTCACACACCATCACCACTCACTGCCACTAGCTGTTGGCACTGCCTCCTACATGTCGTAATTAACTGCCGCCCGTCTTTCACCTGCCTCTTGCTGCCACCGAAAATCGCATGTCATCTGCATTCACCACGTGCCTCCTCTCATATTGCCACCATTGTCGCCCACCATAGCCACCCGTTGTTGTCGCCTACCACCACCACCGTTGTCCGCCGCTCCTTTCCGCTGTAGGCTACCCTTTGCTTAAGTAAATACATAATTTTTAATCTACTTTAAACCAAATAAAATATATAAAGTCATACATTATTTTTACAGTGAACCAAAGTATTTGAATTACATTGTAATCATAGTGTTATGTAAAACTTTTACATTATATTTCAGTTTTAGCAAATGAAATGAATCCTATGTCACTGCCTTATTGCACTTACATTGTAGTATTTCCTCCCAGACACTACATACTGCGAATAGGTAATAATAACATGATTACTCCGAATCTTCCGAGATAGTCACTACTTTTTTCACTATTTTAGTGAAATGTGATACGTTGAGATAGTGGCCTTAAAGTGTTAAATAAGTGGTTAAGGAGTAAATGATCAAACATAGCATTGTAGTCATCATAGAATCAACTATGATGAAGTAAACCATTATTATGAATTACTTATCTTTTTCACCCAAATTGATTCCCTAAATTCTTTCTTATCTCCTCAAAATTCATAAAAGTAGCCCAAATTATATGGTAAATTTGACAAACCAAGGTTCTTTTTATCAAAAAATAGTTTTAAGAAGAATGTTAATAGAATTTCTTGTATCTATAAGAATATTACTTATTTGATAATTTGTAGATAGTGTCATAAACACTATTACATAATTTTAAAGAATTTCCATGGTAGGCAGACCTTCATCGTGAAGATGATGAGTTGCTAGTTAACATTTTGATAGCTAGATGAAGATGCCAAAATATACTTCTCTTGAGTGAAGTTTATTAAAGCTTATCTGATGGGATGCTTTTAATTTGTCCCCATCAAGAATCAATGAAGGATCTTTGTGATATAGATCACCTAACCCATGCTTGTTCATTACGAGCTTCCTTGATTGGTGTCTTTCCCTAACTCTGAATTATCGCACCCAACATGACAAACTCGTGCTTCTTGGCTTTGATCTTAACTAAGCTTCTAAGGTGTCAGTACCCTCAGTTGTATAATTGAAGTAATGATGGTACACATAGTACCTTTATGTGTCTTACAAGTATTCTACAATCTTCATAACCATGACCTTCCAAAAATATTCTTCATTTTGAATGACCTCCACTATTTTGGCTATTGGAACTCATAAAAAAAGCATGATTGGATAATTAGTGGGTGCACAATGGCATCTTCCTCTCCACTTGATCATTCATTCATCTTTTTTGATATTAAAATTGCCTCTTTTCCTGATAAACACGCCTTTCTTGAACATGCACCTTTTTCTTGAAGGATGTGGTTAGTATTCTTCCAAATTTGGTCATCCTATACGTCACATGGTGTGACTTGCACCTTTCTCAATATGGTTGAAGTTTCTCTTTGGTCAATGTGCATTATGATGCCCATGTTGTTAGTGGCTAGAAAAGAATTATATTCTTTTATAGAAAAGTAGACGTTGAAAAGCTCCAAAAAATTGGTTAAGGTTCAAGTATTTTTATAGGTCGAGTGCATAACAAAGGGACCTTCTCTTAGCCCTTATGCTAATACAACTTGGGCTATTATAGGTTCAAGGTCCTATACCTCCAATATTTTCCTCTGAAAATGAGCAACAAATTATTACAGTCTTTCTTGCATCCTATCAAATTTTCATTTGAGCTTGCAAACTCCGATGTAGCATTTTGGCACTAACAAATTACACTATGAATATGTGCTTGAAGTTTTCTTAGGAGATAATCTCTTTTAGTGGTAAGCTGCTGAACAATTTTTAACATCAATTTCTTCAAAGTCATAAAGAATAAATGACATTTCAACTTGTCATTTATCTTTNCTAAGGTTAAAGTATTTTTATAGGTCAAGTGCATAACAAAGGGGACCTTCTCTTAGCCCTTATGCTAATACAACTTGGGCTATTATAGGTTCAAGGTCCTAAACCTCCAATATTTTCCTCTGAAAATGAGCAACAAATTATTACAGTCTTTCTTGCATCCTATCAAATTTTCATCTGAGCTTGCAAACTCTGATGTAGCATTTTGGCACACCAAATTACACTATGAATGTGTGCTTGAAGTTTTCTTAGGAGATAATCTCTTTTAATGGTAAGCTGTTGAACAATTTTTAACATCAATTTCTTCAAAGTCATAAAGAATAAATGACATTTCAACTTGTCATTTATCTTTAACAACTAGATGATGGACTTGAATGAGCTGATGGAGGGTTTTAATCTTCCTTAATAAGATTTCAAGGTCATAATCTTGAATAGTTTTGGCACTTTTAATTCAGTGATTTCATTAAGGAAGNGCACTTTTAATTCAGTGATCTCATTAAGGAAGATATTCTCTAAATGATATAGTCAAGAAGGTTTGAATCTCCTCCCCATTATTTCATACTTATATGGGTTGATCAAACACTACTAGGGTAGTAAATTTTATCCTCATCAGCCAAAGCAAGTGTTGGGGTCCTTCAAACTTTAGCAATGAGCAAATTCTTTCATTGTACCAGAGCTTCCAGATGAGCTAGGAGCATTTATTCCTCTGTTACTTATGTTAGTGTTTCTCTTATCATTTTTGTCATTTAGTTCTTTCAACTCATTAATCAATTGAGTAACAAAATCTCTAGTATAATCCATGTTATTAGTAACTTTTCTATGATTTGGTTTTGCTTCTTACATGCATCTTCTTCTTATTTGCGGCATGATTTATGCTCACCGCACTTCAAAAGCATATTAAATCCCAGTTTGTCCATAGACACATGTCTCAAGAAAATAATTATGGAGAGAAAGAATGGACAGAAGAGAGATGATTTTTGTGTTTACTAAAAAATAATTGAAATAGAGTGTCTAAAGGAAAACCAAAATTGGGGGTTTTCTTTGTTACATAGATTTTTCCATAAATTTTGATTTTTGTGTTTACAAACCTCTATAACAAGGGAAATCCCAGTGTGTTCATTTGTTATCCCTTGTTACATAGATTTTTCCATAGCTATAGAGGGGGTTTTCCTCATAACATAAATAGGGGGTCATACAACTACAACTCTAGAGATATATGACTTATTCCCTTTGTCTTCTTTTGGCATTAGCATATAATTAATATTATCTTTGGTATGTTATCCTCTGATAACACACTATTTCATCATTTATTTCATGTGCATTGGTTGAGTCACATCCTCATCAATCTATTTGACTCATAAGATAATTAATCACTAAGCTAATTTGACCTTGAGGTGAATTAGGTCTCCTTTAATTAAGTTAATCAAGATTATGAAACAAATTGAGTAGACTAATCATGCGAGTGACTTGATCTTGTTGGATGAGAAGATAAGGTTTGTAGGATGGCCTGCGCTCAAGTGCCTATGCTTCGGTAGTTCATACTCAAGAGCATGTCAATCTTGCTTAGATTGTTGAGCTGAGGAATTTTAGGGCAATCTTAGTGCATCATCTAGTTCTTTTGTATTTCAGAAAAGTTGAACCCAAAGGGAAAAATGGGTGATTTGAACATGTGACATCATGGAGGAAATTACACCCTCAACCATTATGTCGCCGGTACATACACGCATTATCCAGCTCTTGATCCTAAGTTCAATATGATTGCATTTTTTGCATACATTTGGCAAGTTGTTTTCTTTTCTCCCGTCTTCTATATTTTACATATATATATATATATATAATTTATTTAGAATGCATAACTCGTTTGATCCGATGAAAATTAAATGTATTTGAAATATTATCATTTGTCCTTATTATAATGCATTGAAATGCAGTAGATGGTGGTCAAGACTGACGGAGGGCTATAAGTGACAACTGTGATAGGAATCATGGAAGTAACATAATGAAATTTAAATATCATATGAGTTTCCATGAGAAATAATAATATCCGGGTATTTTAAATCTCAAAATTTTTTTTTGTATTTTATTTACCTCAAATAAAACATAAAAACTAATGAGAAGTTTTACATAAATACCACATAATTTATATGTATCTACATATTAACACTTAAACTTCGAGTTTTTCCATTTATGCCATTTTAGAATTGCTTGAAAAGATGTATTTAGTGTTTTAAAAATTAAGAATGTTAACATTATTAATGTGATGTTGTATACTAAAAAATAATCTGCATGGATCTCGAGACTATACAACAGTCAGAATAAGAAGGACTAGAATGCATTTGCTCTTCTTTTTAAAGCAATGTTAAATATGTAATTTTTATATTTTACCCTTCCTATCTTCTATAAATAGGAAACTTGTGTCATGTACGAGCGACTTCTAAACCATTTGTAAAGCAAACGCTTTATCGAATAAAATGAGTCATCAGCTCCGAGAACATCTCATTCGCCCCCAACGCGACAAATCTTTCACTTCTCCTTCCCTCTTTTGTTTCATTCCCTCAATCTCCTTTTTTTTTAGTCTCAATGTTCTCTTCATAGGGCACAGTCTACCACACATATTTGAATTCAACAAATATAAATAATTTTATTATTATAAATATAAATATTAAAATTTAGTCGTTAGACAAGTAAATTAATAAAACTTGTGTAATGTACAAATATTCCAAAATTATAAAAAACAAGACACTTTGATTATTCCATCTAAACAACCATTTCATATACTTCATTTTCAAAGTATCTCTATTATGAGCCAAATAGTAAACATATGTAATTGAATGAATATTTTTTATTACTTCATAAATTGCACATAATCATATTATTTATAATTTAATTAGAAATTTAAAAGGGTGAGAAAAAAAGAAAAGGACTAAATTGGATTTAAAGGATGGTTAGCTTCACCTCCTTAGCCCTTGTATGTACAAGGAAGGGTCTTGCGACTCGACGCCCCCTTTCGGCGCCACGCCCCTCCCTGCCCTCGACTTGCCCCCCATTTCAAAGTTTTGAAATCTCTCCGGCAGCAATAAATAATAAATAAATAAAATCAGTAATTTCATATCACCTCTCTTCGTATTATTTTAATCGTAAAAAGTTCTCCTGATTAGCATTTATGTCTCCTTGTTTACTCTTCTTCTCAAACCAATCTGACTCCTCCCTTCCCTCGATCGGCGGGCATCTCGCCGGCGCAGCTTCTTGGCGGTCACCAGGAGAGATTCGGAGGGAGGTGGNATGAGCCCTGGGATCTTCGATCTTCATTCCTTTGACACTGAGCTCCTCACAGATGTAAGGGTTTTCTTTCGTGTTTTGCTATAGTAGGAGGTAATTGATAGTGTGCCCTTAATATTTATTACGTTCAAAAATCATTGGAGGATTTGGTAATTCGAGGACATTTGTTCTTAGCAAGCTGCAAATTCCAGCTTGAGTTTAATCGGTAATTTCTTATACTTACGGTGATTGCCGTGTTGGTAGATACGGGATTCTGGACTCTATGATGCCCCTGCGCCATTTGGTTATTCGCGAGGACGAGGCATTGATGAGTCGGAGCCAATCTTTTCTGGTAACATTCAGATGGGAAAGGCTAGTTTAATGCCAGAAAATGATCTTTCAACCAGTTTTGCTGCAGACTATGAGAAGTCGAGTAATGTTGCCAAGATTAAAGTAGTGGTGCGTTTTCATGAAACTGCAATTTTTCTAAGGTTATTTACATTTGTCGGTATTTGTTTCTTTTTGCTGAATATGCATGATAATTGTGGCAGTTTGCTTGCTTTCTTCGCAACAGTGAAGTTTTGTCATATATTCTAATGCTATATGGACTTATAGAGTTTACATTGTCATCTCTTTTTCTATCTTCTCATTTGATAGGATGTAGTGCAATCTTTGCTTTTTATAGATGTCAATGGAACCAGAAAGTAGAAACTGAAAAATGCACTTGATAGAATTAGGTTTATGTTTTACTTGTGGAAAAGGGATGTGATGCTTGTTGGTGTAGGTGCGAAAGAGGCCACTAAACAAGAAGGAAAGATCAAAAAAAGAGGAAGACATTATTACAATTGAGCACAGCAGCAACTCTCTTACAGTTCATGAGACCAAACTGAAGGTGTGTCAACTTGTAATTTTTTTCTGATTTGACTTTTTTTATTCTCATAATTGAACTGCATGGCCTTATAGTTCTTTTTATAATTTCCACTTCATGCTGATAAAATTCCAACTCCCTGTTATTTTCATTGCTTTGGTATAAATAGAGATGTGTATTTTCATGACCATGCATTTCTACTACAACTAAAATTTCTTATGTTCTGTAATTTACCTTGCTTAGAATGGACAACTAGAATCGATTTGCATTTCCTTGAAAGTTATTAAAGTCACTCTTCTTAGGTGTAATTAATCGAAATGATCTTCCAGAAGTTTACTTACGAAGGCTTTATAGAGAAAATTAAATATTTGGTATAACAAATAAACAGTTGTTTCATGCTCCTGATAACTTGAGATTTTTTACTAATGATTTTTTTTATCCTGAATTTGAAATCTGTGAAAGCACAGAAAAATACTGAAAATAAACGGAGTTTATGCTATTTACAGCACTAAGGTTTTTGGATTTTTCTTCTTGTTGTATTGATGAAGGCCATAATGAATGCAAATTTCTATGAATTAAAAGAATATAGATCTATTTGAATGCTAAGGTGATTTGTGACCAATCCTCTATTGTTTTAAACATGGTTTTAAGTGTTAAAAAATTGGTGATTAATAAAATGTAAACATTTATTAATAACTTACTGCGTGGATTGGAGGATTATGTTTAGGAAGCTAATTTACCTGGAAAATATTACTTTGAGGTCAGTGGTTCCCACTGTTTTAATGACTTGCACATATAGTGGGTAAACTGATAAAATAACTTAATGCTTATTAATGATTGGTATGCGGAAGTCAAAGTAAAAAAAAAAAAAAGAACTAGTTGGTAGTTTCTTGATCACCAAAGGAGAAAAAAAAACGTCACCGTTAGAAGTGCGTAAACTAAGCCGTTTCTTGATTTTATGATCAAACAAATTTGATATTTTTTCTTTTGATTTTATTTACTCTTTTAGGTTGANTTTCTTAAATTTGAACTTCCCTTCACAACAAAAACTTTGTTTAATTTTCATAATTTTACTTTTGAAGGTTTAGTATTTAATCTAGTTTAACTTTTGTAGTCTTACATCTGCACTTTAATTTGCATTCACTTGATTAGTTAATTTTCAAACTTCGCACTTTACTTTTACTTTTATTTTTGTTATAAGATAATGTTCATAATTTACTTTAAAATTTTTCAACTTCCCTGTGGGATGGATATCTAGGACTCCATTAGAGTCTTTTATTATTTGAGCGATATGTATACTTGCGTTGATTTTAAAGGGGATTTGGCGGTTCAAAAAGAGTTTTAAAAGATATTTTTTTTTCATAAAAAATATTTTTGTTGGGATTATATTGCATATTTATTATATATCTGTCGTGTGTAATTTTGTAATATTGAAAAATATTTGTAAATTTCTCACACTAAATCACCTCGCATCACTAGTAGTAATTTTGATGTCTTGTTACAGTTCTCTGATGGTTTAGTTGCCCTAACCGACAACTTTTTACGTGTTGTCTCATATGTGTTTACTGTGTGTGGACTTGCACACTATTTTATTAAGGTTGGTTTTTTCTTGTTTGGAACCATGCCTAAAATAAATGAAAAGAGAGGAACAAATAAAGATTTAAATACTAACACTTTCTACATGCGCTACTAATTCTCCCTCCCCTAAGCATGACTCATATATTGCATGATATAATCCATGCTAACTCTTTTATAGGTTAATTCCTTTTTTATTATTTGATGGAGTCCTTAGAATTGAGTATATATAAAAAATAAGGTATGGGCACAGGTTCCAAGGTGCATGGCTCATTGAACCGTGTGATGCGGACCAAAAGCAAAAGCTTGTGTCTCATTCTTTAATTTTAAATTCACATACATGAATAGAATTAAGATCGGACATGTATATGTGGAGTATGGCTGCATTTCTTGCGTTCATGTGATATGTTGTCGACTCAATGACACCAACCTCTTATTCTTATATTTCCCTTGCTTACAATTATGCGATGTGCCTGACTTTTTGCTTTCTTGGATTATGGTTTGCTTGTGCTTTTAGGGAAATATAACCAAAGCTCATTAAGAACCCTAAATATTTTTTTTTTGACAAAAAAATCCTAATAATAAAAGATTTAGGATAAATCAAAATGTAGGATTAAAATCTTTTAACTATTTAAAATATGCCCTTATTTTTCTGCATGGCCTTTGGTTGGTTTTAAAGCTGGCTGCATAGCATGGAAATATTTCAAGTCATCCCCAATAGGGCCTTAACATTTAAATTCAACTACAAATAACTTTATCATTCTGCATGTTTTAAGGAGGAGTACTGTGCTCCTTCAGTCATTAAGTCACAAATAAAATTCTACATAAGAGGTTGTCTAGAACAACTAATGTTAGAGGCTCCCCCGACTTTGATGGGGGTGTAAGTCCTTTGTGGGGTGTTTCCAGCTATGTAGTTGGACCCTCCTCGCTTCTACTTTCCAATGGCATCTTCGTAGTTGAAATGATGAGTATAAGTCCCACTTTTGTCTATTCCACCCCTTTAGAGAGTGATAGGAAATTAGAGGTCTCTTTCTTTTGGCCTTAGAGTTATTAGGACTCTCTTGGATGACACAATTCATGGATTGTTGATAAGAGGTTCCTGGTCAAGTTGGGTTGACTACCTTCATGACCAAATAGACTTAGGGCCTCCATAGATTGAGATGACGGATCCATGGTATCTTGATTTTGCTACTTCTACCTACTTAGGGATTCTTTCTTTTTTTTGTTGGAACCTCTATTGTGCCCTATCATTCCTAAAAAAAATCATTGATGTCATCTTGTGGGCCCCACATGCCTAAGCATCGCCTCTCGTAGTAGATATAGTGATTCACTCTCCGCCATATGGCCCGATACAGACATCGAAAGCATCGAGATTCTCCTACTTGAGATGATTTAAATCATTTGGTTTCATAAATAACTGGATCATAAAATTTTAAGCAAGACTTTTCTTATTGAGAGTATTCTTGGACATCTTCTAAGATGTAATTAACCAAAGGAGTACATTCCTTTGGGAGCTGCTTTTGACCCAGAACAAGCACAAAAACTTGATTCTTTGGTTGTGGGGTTACTTTTATAGAGTTCTCTTCATAGATATGTTTCTAAGGTTTTTTCGATATGGTCTCGTTTTGAACGCACGCTCTTGGCTATCATGCGAAGGCTACCTTATGAAAGTTCTCTAGAATTACATTCTTTTTAAATTGTTTGTTGAATTTTGTCATATTTTCTTTCTCTCTAGTTCCTCTTAAAAGAGAGACTTATTTGGAACAATAATTATACAATGATGATAAGACAAGCTGACAACTCCAAAAGCTCAAAAAAAGAACGAAAACACATTCATGTAAAATGTTTTAGACAAGTCATCGCTGCCCACCGCTGTTGCTCTCCACCTCTTCCGATGCTTGCTTGCCGCCACCCACCAGCTTGATGTCGCTCACTGCCGCCCACTCCTATCACCACTCAACGGTAATGCTCGCCCGCCCGTAATCACCTCTGCTTGCCCCCCATTTGTTGTTACCCGCTTACTTTTGCAGCCCATCTGTCACCACTTCCATCATTGCTAGCATGCCTGTTGTTGCCGCTCTCAGCTGCCATACACTGTCATTGCTCACACACCATCACCACTCACTGCCACTAGTTGTTGGCACTGCCTCCCACATGTCGTAATTAGTCGCCGCCCGTCTGTCACCTGCCTCTTGCTGTCACCTAAAATCACATGTCATCTTCATTCACCATGTGCCTCCTCTCCTATCGCCACCATCGCCGCCCACCATAGCCACCCGTCGTTGTCGCCTACCACTGTCACCCTCCACCTGCCACCCACCACCGTTGTCCGCCGCTCCTTTCCGCTGTAGGCTACCCTTTGCTTAAGTAAATACATTATTTTTAATCTACTTTAAACCAAATAAAATATGTAAAGTGCTACATTATTTTTACAGTGAACCAAAGTATTTGAATTACATTGTAATCATAGTGTTATGTAAAAATTTTACATTATATTTCATTTTTAGCAAACAAAATGAATCCTATGTCACTGTCTCATTGCACTTACATTGTAGTATTTCCTCCCAGACACTACATACTGCGAATAGGTAATAATAACATGATTACTCCGAATCTTCCGAGATAGTCACTACTTTTTTCACTATTTTAGTGAAATGTGATACGTTGAGATAGTGGCCTTAAAGTGTTAAATAAGTGGTTAAGGAGTAAATGATAATACAATCAACTATGATGAAGTAAACCATTATTATGAATTACTTATCTTTTTCACCCAAATTGATTCCCTAAATTCTTTCTTATCTCCCCAAAATTCATAAAAGTAGCCAAAATTATATGGTAAATTTGACAAACCAAGGTTCTTTTTATCAAAAAATAGTTTTAAGAAGAATGTTAATAGAATTTCTTTTATTTATAAGAATATTACTTATCTAATAATTTGTAGTTAGTGTCATAAACACTATTACATAATTTTAAAGAATTTCCATAGTAGGCAGGCCTTCATCGTAAAGATGATGAGTTGTTGGTTAACATCTTGATAGCGCGATGAAGATACCAAATACACTTCTCTTGAGTGAAGTTTATTAAAGCTTATCTGATGGGATGCTTTTAATTTGTCCCCATCAAGATCAATGAAGGATCTTTGTGATATAGATCACCTAATCCCATGCTTGTTCATTGTAAGCTTCCTTGATTGGTGTCTTTCCCTAACTCTGAATTATCACACCCAACATGACAAACTCCTTCTGCTTCTTGGCTTTGATCAACTCTTTAACTAAGCTTCTAAGGTGTCAGCACCCTCAGTTGTATGATTGAAGTAATGATGGTACACATAGTACATCTATGTGTCTTACAAGTATTCTACAATCTTCATAACCATGACCTTCCAAAAATATTATTCATTTTGAATGACCTCCACTATTTTGGCTATTGGAACTCATAAAAAAAGCATGATTGGATAATTAGTGGGTGCACAATGGCATCTTCCTCTCCACTTGATCATTCATTCATCTTTTTTGATATTAAAATTGCCTCTTTTCCTGATAAACACGCCTTTCTTGAACATGCACCTTTTTCTTGAAGGATGTGGTTAGTATTCTTCCAAATTTGGTCATCCTATATGTCACATGGTGTGACTTGCACCTTTCTCAATATGGTTGAAGTTTCTCTTTGGTCAATGTGCATTATGATGCCCATGTTGTTAGTGGCTA
>JXCR01020777.1:134133-149078 GCA_002079205.1 Phalaenopsis hybrid cultivar
CCGATGTAAATTAAATGTATTTGAAATATTATCATTTGTCCTTATTATAATGCATTGAAATGCAGTAGATGGTGGTCAAGGCTGACGGAGGGCTATAAGTGACAACAATGGGCAACAACCATTGGATATAAATCATGAAAGTAACATAATGAAATTTAAATATCATATGATTTTCCATGAGAAATAATAATATCTGGGTATTTTAAATCTCAAAATTTTTTTTTGTATTTTATTTATCTCAAATAAAACATAAAAACTAATTGATGGAAAGTTTTACATAAATACCACATAATTTATATGTATCTACATATTAACACTTAAACTTCGAGTTTTTCCATTTATGCAATTTCAGAAATGCTTGAAAAGATGCATTTAATGTTTTAAAAATTACGAATGTTAACATTATTGATGTGATGTTGTATACTAAAAAATAATCTGCATGGATCTCGAGACTATACAACAGTCAGAATAAGAAAGACTAGAATGCATTTGCTCTTCTTTTTAAAGCGAGGTTAAATATATAATTTTTTATATTTTACCATTCCTATCTTCTATAAATAGGAAAGTTGTGTCATGTACGAGGGGCTTCTAAACCATTTGTAATGCAAACGCTTTATGGAATAAAATGAGTCATCAGCTCCGAGAACATCTCATTCGCCCCCAACACGACAAATCTTTCACTTCTCCTTCCCTCTTTTGTTTCATTCCCTCAATCTCCTTTTTTTTTAGTCTCAATGTTCTCTTCATTGGACACAGTCTACCACACATATTTGAATTCAACAGATATAAATAATTTTATTATTATAAATATAAATATTAAAATTTAAGCATTAGACAACTAAATTCATAAGACTTGTGTAATGTACAAATATTCCAAAATTATAAAAAACAAGACACTTAGATTATTCTATCTAAACAACCATTTCATATACTTCATTTTCAAAGTATTTCTATTATGAGCCAAATAGTAAACATATGTAATTGAATGACTATTTTGTATTACTTCATATATTGCACATAATCATATTATTTATAATTTAATTAGAAATTTAAAAGGGTGAGAAAAAAGAAGAGGACTCAATTGGATTTAAAGGATGGTTAACTTCACCTCCTTAGCCCTTGTATGTGCAAGGAGGGTCTTGCGACTCGACGCCCCCTTTCGGCGCCACGCCCCTCCCTACCCTCGACTTGCCCCCCATTTCAAAGTTTTGAAATCTCTCCGGCAGCAATAAATAATAAATAAATAAAATCAGTAATTTCATATCACCTCTCTTCGTATTATTTTAATCGTAAAAAGTTCTCCTGATTAGCATTTATGTCTCCTTGTTTACTCTTCTTCTCAAACCAATCTGACTCCTCCCTTCCCTCGATCGGCGGGCATCTCGCCGGCGCAGCTTCTTGGCGGTCACCAGGAGAGATTCGGAGGGAGGTGGGNTTCATATCACTTCTCTTCATATTATTTTAATCCTAAAAAGTTCTCCTGATTAGCATTTATGTCTCCTTGTTTACTCTTCATCTCAAACCAATCTGCCTCCTCCCTTCTCTCGATCGGCGGGCCTCGCGCCGGCGCAGCTTCTTGCCGGTCACCAGGAGCGATTCGGAGGGAGGTGGGGCCACGATGAAAACGACGGCGGCGACGGCGGGAGGGAGGCAGATGCAGCGATCGGGACATCAGCAACAACGGCAGTACTCTTCGGAGCAGTTCCTCTTCGAGACCCACGCTTCCAATATCGGCGGAGGTGGTCTCGGGAAGTGGATGCAAGGCTTTCCAAACGCCGGCTTAAATGTGCCACAGCAGGTGCAGGGTTTTCGATCTTCGGAAATGAAAAGGTGCATTGAGTTTTCTTTGCTTATTTGCTTGTTTTCCTCGATCTTTGGGATTTGGATAGGTGGATTACTCTAGAATGCTGCGGAGTTCACAGAGGGGGNTTTCGATCTTTGGGATTTGGATAGGTGGATTACTCTAGAATGCTGCGGAGTTCGCAGAGGGGGGTGAGCGGCGAGTTCCCCCTATCTACGGAGCCTTTGACGCCACCGATAAACTCGAGGTCACTGGGCCAGAGGAAGGCACGCGGTGATGTCTCTCCGAGAGAGATGAGCCCTGGGATCTTCGATCTTCATTCCTTTGACACTGAGCTCCTCACAGATGTAAGGGTTTTCTTTCGTGTTTTGCTGTAGTAGGAGGTAATTGATAGTGTGCCCTTAATATTTATTACGTTCAAAAATCATTGGAGGATTTGGTAATTCGAGGACATTTGTTCTTAGCAAGCTGCAAATTCCAGCTTGAGTTTAATCGGTAATTTTTTATACTTACGGTGATTGCCGTGTTGGTAGATACGGGATTCTGGACTCTATGATGCCCCTGCGCCATTTGGTTATTCGCGAGGACGAGGCATTGATGAGTCGGAGCCAATCTTTTCTGGTAACATTCAGATGGGAAAGGCTAGTTTAATGCCAGAAAATGATCTTTCAACCAGTTTTGCTGCAGACTATGAGAAGTCGAGTTATGTTGCCAAGATTAAAGTAGTGGTGCGTTTTCATGAAACTGCAATTTTTCTAGGGTTATTTACATTTGTCAGTATTTGTTTCTTTTTGCTGAATATGCATGACAATTGTGGCAGTTTGCTTGCTTTCTTCGCAACAGTGAAGTTTTGTCATATATTCTAATGCTATATGGACTTATAGAGTTTACATTGTCATCTCTTTTTCTATCTTCTCATTTGATAGGATGTAGTGCAATCTTTGCTTTTTTATATATGTCAATGGAACCAGAAAGTAGAAACTGAAAAATGCACTTGATAGAATTAGGTTTATTTTTTAATTGTGGGAAAGGAATTTGATGCTTGTTGGTGTAGGTGCGAAAGAGGCCACTAAACAAGAAGGAAAGATCAAAAAAAGAGGAAGACATTATTACAATTGAGCACAGCAGCAACTCTCTTACAGTTCATGAGACCAAACTGAAGGTGTGTCAACTTGTAATTTTTTTCTGATTTGACTTTTTATTCTCATAATTGAACTGCATGGCCTTATAGTTCTTTTTTAATTTCCACTTCATGCTGATAAAATTTCAACTCCCTGTTGTTTTCATTGCTTAGGTATAAATAGAGACGTGTATTTTAATGCCCATGCATTTCTACTACAACTAAAATTTCTTATGTTCTGTAATTTACCTTGCTTAGAATGGACAACTAGCATCGATTTGCATTTCCTTGAAAGTTATTATAGTCACTCTTCTTAGTTGTAATTAATCGAAATGATCTTCCAAAAGTTTACTTACGAAGGCTTTATAGAGAAAATTAAATATTTGGTATAACAAATAAACAGTTGTTTCATGCTCCTGATAACTTGAGATACTAATGATTTTTTTTATCCTGAATTTGAAATCTGTGAAAGCACAGAAAAATACTGAAAATAAACGGAGTTTATGCTATTTGCAGCACTAAGGTTGTTGGATTTTTCTTCTTGTTGTATTGATGAAGGCCCTAATGAATGCAAATTTCTATGAATTAAAAGAATATAGATCTATTTGCTAAGGTGATTTGTGACCAATCCTCTATCGTTTTTAACATGGTTTTAAGTGTTTAAAAATTGGTGATCAATAAAATGTAAACATTTATTAATAACTTACTGCGTAGATTGGAGGATTTTGTTTAGGAAGCTAATTTACCTGGAAAATATTACTTTGAGGTCAGTGGTTCCCACTGTTTTAATGACTTGCACATATAGTGGGTAAACTGATAAAATAACTTAATGCTTATTAATGATTGGTATACGGCAGTCAAAGTAAAAAAAAAAGGAACTAGTTGGTAGTTTCTTGATCACCAAAGGAAAAAAAAGCGTCACAGTTAGAAGTGCCTAAACTAGGCCGTTTCTTGATTTTATGATCAAACAAATTTGATATTTTTTCTTTTGATTTTATTTACTCTTTTAGGTTGACCTGACGGAGTATGTTGAGAAACATGAGTTTGTATTTGATGCAGTTCTTGATGAGGATGTTTCAAATGATGAAGTAAGCTATAGAGAAAGAATATGCATACATTTTCTGCACTATATGTTTGTGTTGTCTCTTCTGAACTTATATTTGGATCTTCTAGTTATATCATGAGACGGTTGAGCCAATTGTCCCCGCTATCTTTCAGCGCACGAAGGCAACTTGTTTTGCATATGGCCAAACAGGCAAGAAAATTTTTATGTTGAGTGTAACTTCATTTTTGTTGTTAAAAAGGACGACATGATTATTTTCTTATATGTTTTTTTTTTTTTTTGCTTTTTTAATACTCAAACTTAGGCATTCAAATATTTACCACGTGGCTATTGGATTACCCTGTTTCAATTGCATCTTTTTTTTCTGATTAGGCACTAATTCCTCAATGATACACATACTTTTATTGAAATTTAAAAAAGGTGCTTATTTTTTTGGTATCATTGATATATGCTCGGTGGTACTTCAACTTACAATCGGAAACCATTAGTATTCCGAGCATGAATTTGTAGTAGGTCATACTCTTATTTTGAAGGTTGGAAATTGGATGAATTGAAGTTTTCTGAAATGTTGCAGGCAATTTTTTGTCAATTTAATTCTTAGCAGGTGTTTAAGGCATCTGTTTCCATTATATTATTTGGTTGTTGATGCTGCAGATCCCTTGATTGTAATTTTCATGTTTATTTTATTTCCTATATCACAATGCAACTCAACTTTAACATAGCTTTACTAAACAAAACCGTCAGATTAATTTAATGTTAGTATTATTTGAAATGTTGGAAAATTTGTCACTCCAAAAACTTAACAAAAAAAAAGCATTACTTTTGGAAGTTTTTGAAGGTGAAACTATTGCATCCATTTTGGAAAACTTGTTGTTGAGCTTATGTTAATCAATTTAAACGGGTTTTCTTTATTTAGCTGAGAGGCTGCATATTTGCTATTTGAGATCAAATGTCTGAAATGACCAATTATTCATTACTCGTGATAAATAGCATGCAATTTTTTCCTGAGATGCTTTTAAAATACTAAAATAAATTCTTAAGAAAATTATATTTTGGAATGAATTATTAGCCATGGTAAAAATATGCAGCTATATGCTACATATAATCCAAAATAAGTAGTAATGCTACTGATTATGCGGTTCAATTAACGCTTATAGGAAGTAAATTACTCATCTTAGGCAGCACACAAACTTAATAGGTAGAATTTAACCCATTGTCTGTAAGTAATATTTTACAAAAACTCTGATTTCAGTTAGTTGTGCAAGTTTCATTGCCATAACTAAAGCAAAGTAATATCATTATAGGAGGTAGACATAATGACGCAATTGTAGGGATAAGGTATACCTTACATTTGATTGACAACAACAAGAATAATCTCAAAAGATGACTGTCACATTCTATAATAAAGTACTCTTTTGTCTTGTGCATCTTGGGTGGACAGGTTCCACACACTTCCATATTTAGCTCATCTTTGGCTCATCCATGTAAGTATCAAATTGAGCACAAGCCTTCACAAGGTGTTAGAGTTCATTAGCAAGCACTAGTTGTACAAGATGTCAGAACTTTGAAGTTATTTGGTGATAAACTTGAACGAAGGAACATCTATATTACCTGTCTAGATTCAACCAAGCTCAAGTTGCAAGCGTTGGTAATCAACAAATCAACAGTGGATCCATTGAACTGAAATTATCAAAAATATCAACCCTATGCAACCCAAATGCAGTTGATTGCCGATGTGAATTAACTTTTTGGTGTTAATATACTTATCATTTTCAAACTTATAAATTGCTCTTTCTGACTTGCAGCATGCATATAACCATTGAAAACTTGTAGCTGTCTCCAACATACTTCATCCAAGAGAATCAATCTTATAAATCTTCTGCATGTATATATAGCATGTGCTCTTTTTATATATAAATAACTTGCTATAAAATTAAAGGCTAAAATTATTTTATTGAATTTAGGAACTTCTTGTTGGTGGAATGTTGAAGCTTCTAGCAAGTGGAGCAGACACTTTTGAGCCACATTTGAATTATAATAATTGATATATTAACGATTAATAAAAATTATGCTGTTGGAATTAAAATTACATTCATTTTATTGCTAATAAAGCATTTAAAGTTGTCACAGTGGTTTTCTACAATAGAAAGTGATGCTATGGGTTTCCATCAATAGTTCATATTGTGTGTTGATAATAATGAGATGCAGGTGCAATTGGATTAGTTATGATACTTTTCCAACTTGAAAGCTAAGTAACACTTAATATATTTATCACCACATGATACTTCATTGTCAGTAGTGCAAATGATACAACCATATGATCCTCTTTGTTATATAAATCATTCCTAAGGAGAGAAGCAAGAAGAAAAGATGAGAAGGGAATTTGAATAGTGGTTAGACTACTCCATAGAAAGTAGTTTCTATAGAGGACTACTCATTATGTGGTCCTCAACCTTGTATGGATAAAGCGGTGCCATTTTATTATTATTATTATTTTTTAACTACTACAATGTAGTCTTATCATGAGAACTTTGATAACAATGTAACATGAACTATGAAAAAAGAAGAGTAGAGAAGGGCCTTTAGAAAGTGGTGTAGGATGCTTAAGGTTGGGGTTCTAATGTAGTTAGTATAATTCAATGAATTTATATCATATAAAAGAAATTAGGACATGCAGGTCAAAGAATATTAATACTTAAGGGTTATTTTATTTTTAAACTTAAAAATACATAAAATTGCGATCAAATGATAGTGTAATGGTTGTTTAGATCAATTAAAAATTTGATTAGAAAATCTATTGTACGATTTGATATATATTAGGATTTTTGAGATATGATAATAATCACATTTTGAGAAGAAAACAAAACCAGGAAAAAAATCACCATGTAGATAAAAATATATGCCTCACATCAGCATAATGAGATAACTTACCTTGTGGGTAGCGTATTGCACTTGCACTGCACTTGAAAGAAATAACACACAAGATTGAAAAATCACACTTGAAGGAAATATCACACTTGTATTTAAAGGAAATATCTACTGCATTTGAAGAAAATTTCACTGGCCTTTGAAGGAAATATCACACTTGCACTGCACTGGAAGGAAATAACACACAAGATTGAAAAATGGAATTTAAAATTTTGTTGTATAATATTTTTTTACATGCCTTACGAATTGGTATTTATAAGAATATGATCACGTGTTAGCTGCTTCTTATTGGTTTTTTTTTTTTTTCATTTTGGGTAGCATTTTTATTTCTATTGTGATGAGAAAGCAGCAAACAATGAAAATATTTAATAGTATTTGACCTGCTTTTCCTATATTTTATTTAGGGAAGCTGCTTTTGAGAAAGCAGAGTAGAAATTATGGCAGAGAAAGCACATTTTAAAAACATATCGCAGCAAAAGCAAAAAAGCATAAGCCACTCCAAACAAAGTCTTCTAAATCTAAATCCGAATATGAACATAGGATATCCCTTCCATACAAAAGCAAAAGTAATTGATCCAAATTCTATAATTGAAAATAAGCAACAGAAACATGTAGGAATGTTATGGCGGGTATTAAATATCAACTCTAAAGGCTTTGCATGACATGTTATTCTAATTATGTGTAGTAATACGCTAAATTAGCTTTATGGAATGCATAATCTTAGGATAATCTAAGTTATATACATTAGTTAATTTACTTTTAGGCAAAATAAATTTTGAGTATGAACTTTACCATGATTAAATTTATTTTAATGAACTTTAGTTTTACTTCAATATAAAATTACTTGACTGAAAGTGTTTAATTATGAGCAAACAAGTTTGTTTACTTTGAATAGACAAGTTTAANCATGTTATGGCGGGTATCAAATATCAACTCTAAAGGCTTTTGCATGACATGTTATTCTAATTATGTGTAGTAATGCGCTCAATTAGTTTTATGGAACGCATAGTCTTAGGATAATCTAAGTTATATACATTAGTTAATTTACTTTTAGGTGAAATTAATTTTGAGTATGAACTTTACCATGATTAATTTATTTTAATGAACTTTAGTTTTACTTCAGTATAAAATTACTTGACTGAAAGTGTTTAATTATGAGCAAACAAGTTTGTTTACTTTGAATAGACAAGTTTAATTACTTTTAATAGAAAAGCTTATAAATTGATAAGCTTAGTTAATTTGAAAGATAAAGTTATAAAAGCTTAAGCTTAATTATTTTGTGAAGATAAATTTAAGTGTCGTCATAAACTTAATTATTATTAAGCTTAGATAAACAATAATAGCAAGCCTTTATCACACTAAGTTGGGTCCACTACATGAATCATTTTTCTCCATTGTTTCCCATTGAGTGTTATAGTTTCATTTAATTCTAATAAATTAAGATAATTTTTTTATACAACACGCCCAAGTCTTTTTAGGTCTACCTCTATTTTTTTTAACATAATTCAATTCTAAAACATCTACTCTCCTAACCGGATCATCATATGGTCGACGTTTAGTGTGACCAAACCATCTAAGATGGCGCTCTCTAATCTTGTCTACCATTGGAGCTATATCAATCCTTTTACAGATACATTTGATTCGCATTTTGTCTAAGTGTCAAGCCACTCACCCACCTAAGCATTCTTATCTCAACAACGCTTAACTTACTTTTGTGCTTCATTTTTATAGGCCAACATTTCGTGCATATAGCAGGTCTCACCGTCATCTCATAAAATTTTCCTTTTAAGCCAAAGCGGTGCTTTTCTATCACACAATAGGCCGGATGCATTCCTCCATGTCAATCATCCAACTTGAATTCTACTAATAACATCCCCATTTGTATCACCATCACTTTGAATAATAGGCCCGAGATATCTAATTCATTCACTCCTTTTACTGATTTGATCACCCATTGTTACAACTCTACTATTAGATGTTACATAAGCTAACATTAAATATATTGTTACTTAATTATCTTGAGAGATAAGATTAACCGCTTAGGTTTTCACATTGCATTTCTTTTGGTTCTCATGAACCTTAATTTTAAATAAGCTAAGCTTTAAAAATTCTTTCTTAAATAATGTCAAAATGAACTGCTTGGTTGGGCTTGGAGGCTTAATATGGCTTAAGCCCGACTTAACCCTTAACGAAACAATCCCAAGGTCCAAAAGGTGCAATGCAATCCAGTGATGGCATGGTCTTAGCTGAGTACAAAGATTCTGTGGTGTTACTCAAGTCTTTATGATTATATGGCAAGCCTAATTTAAAGACAAAATTAAAGTTTTGATTCTTGTTTATGTCCTTATTAAGGTAATTTGTGGATCTTGTCATATTGCACATGTAATGATGAATTTATTAAACTTGTTACAGTTAATCATTTCTTTTATTTCCTGCTTATGGTCATTTAGGTGTTCAAACGTTTGGGGATAAAATTTGGATGGCAAATAGGTATTGTAAAGCATATACGTCTCAAGCTATTTAGTAATGATTAACATTATATTTACCAAATTCTTTTGGCAACTTTTATAAAATATGTTATAGAAAAATTTATTTGTAATTCCAGTATGATCTACCATTCAAAGTCAAATCCCTAAATTACATCCAACGTTTGATGAAAGTTAGAATCCTGTTGCACATCAAGTACAAGAATTTCACGGCAATCCTCAATAACGCATTGCTATGATAATTACTAACGATTCCTATAATTTTTAATTCTGGGATATGATGTGGATCATAGCATGAATAGTTTTTTAAGATATTTTTTTAGTCCCTTACATATTTCATTTGTCGGGCTTTGATGAAATCCAATTCTAGCTTAGTGATGTGTAAAATGCTGACAGTGTAAAATGGAACTAGCAAGTGTTGTAACCTATATAATAATTGATATGATATGAGTCATATTCCAATATGGAATTTAATTACATGCGCTAGTCAGGTTTCATACATGACTATAGCTTTATGCAGATGTCAGGAGAATAATAAATTAACTATTTTTAGTTGATATGAAATGATTTCCAGTATGATTCCATTCTCACAGATTTGTATTCTAGCATGATGGAAGTAGTAGTAGGTGAAGTTGCATGGTAGGCTAATGTATTTCAGTGAAGTTTCGCAGTAATCTTATGCATGGCATCAAATTTGTCATTAAACCTAGATTATGTTTTAAATCTGTGTTCAAATTATCTTAATTTTAAGGCATAATCAATCCTTTTACTTGATCTTAATTATGCTCAAGGAGTTTTATGTTTCTTGAATGGTAAAGGATGCTAGGAAGTGTACTGTTCTGAAATATATGTCCATGCTGCTTTTATTTTCTCTTTTTCTTTTAATATTTATTTTTTTTTTTGTTCTTTTCTAACTTTAGCTGTTCTTGTAAGAAAGAGAAAGAAATGTTAGTTTGGATGAAAAGGCATAGTGGGTGTGACTTCGTTTTCCTGACTAGAAAGAAGTTCAAAAGTGAGAAGTCTGTGTTGTGATAGCTGTACTTCGTTAGATTTAGAATTGCTAATTGGACGTAGTTATGGTGAGATCTAAAATTAAATTTTAAATGTGGGTGTTTTGTTTCATGTTACGTAGTTAGATTGTTTGATGAGTTAAGCTTTGAATAAAATATTGAATGAAAGTAGGTGGTATGGCTTAATGATGGTGGAGAAATTTTTCTTGAATGGAGGGGGAAGAGAGCCAAGAGTGAGAGGTTTTGTTGTTATGGATGAAAGTGGGTTAATTGAAGGGGGTGAGGAAGGTGTGGTGGTTCAATCAAGTTAGAGATGTAGTGATGGGAGAAGAGCAAGTTTTATGGAGAGGGATTGGGTGAATGGATGAATAAAGAGGTAGATTTATAAGAGTTTGGTTGGAAGATGATTGCAATTAGGAGAAGTTGTTGGACATTGATAAAAGAGAAACAATGTATTCATGAAGAAACCATGCAATGAAATGTGCAAATCTCTTGAAAAGAAAATCAATTTGGGAGGATTTTACTTCAAGTTTTAAAAGGGGGAGATAGCTTAGAAGGAGATGTATTGTGGTAGATTTTCCTGTGGTTAGGTGGAAGAGGATCGAGAGTGGGGTTCTCAAACAAAGATGAAAGAGGAAAAACATATTCTTCATGTAATCATGCATTTAATTTTCTAAACCTTAAAAAAAATTATTTGATAAAAGAAATCAAGCCGCTTTGTTCATCTTGATTTCAACCACTACACCTCAAACCGATTGGTATTAAATCATTTTGAGAAAATTTGGAATGTAGGTCTATCATAAAAATGGCTTTATTATGGCCAAGAAGATAAACAAGTTCATTAACAATTATAGTTTGGATTTGAATTTGATACGGAAATTTTTTATGAAAGAACTTTTATGACATGTAGCTATTATATTTGCTACAACATACTTGATTCTACAATGCATACTAAAAGCAAGGGATTCTTTGGAAGCTATGCTTACCTCCATATGGTGGTTAAGTTGTGCTTGGGCTAAGAAATTCAATGAAAAGAAGTTGAGAAGATTATTTTGAGTGATAGATTTTGGTTAAATGTGGCTTTTGCTATTACAACAAGTAAGCTTTTGTTTTATGTTTTGAAAAATGGTTGATGCAAAGAGAACTAGCTATAGGTTTAATGTATAATATAGTGGATGCGATAAAGGAGTTGATAACACATAACGTAGGAGGAGATGAGTTGCTATAATGAAATTCAAAAGTTATAAATGAGAAATAGAAGCTTCAATTGCATCAAAATCTGCATGTCGTGGGCTATTATTTGAATCCTCAATATCAATATACTGTGAGCAAATCAACCAATCCAAATATTAATTCGGATTGTATCGTTTTATGGATATATTGATTGCTAACTCTTCTAAAGTGGGCAAAAATTAAACTTCAAGTTATAGCAAATGCATTTTAGGATTACAATAATAGTAAATAACAAACTAATCCTTGAGTAACTTTATTATTCATTAGTTGATTTATACAAAATTTATACATTATTTATTTATTTTTTCTAAAAAAGTATTGAGATGTAGATTCTATATGGCACTTCTAAACTTTAAAATTTTGTAATCAAAATATTGCTTCTTACATGATTGCTATTAGGCTAGGAGTGAAACTGCAATTGTTTTATGAAGTTCATATCAAGAGGAATAATTGTTTGAATACCTTAAGAATGAATTCATTAGTTTATACTATGTACAAAAGTACAACTAGAGATTAGAAGATGAATTTTAAAAAATAATCTTTGGAGGTTAATGAATTTTTATTACTTTATATCATCAAATGATGAATTATTTGTTGAGGATGGCAATGCAGTCATATTATCACAGTTACAAGAGGAAGATATCTTGAATGGGCTATATCAATTATGAGCGATGGTTGGCCACATTGAAGGATTCACCTATCTAAAAAGGCTAAATCCAAGTCAATTAAAGCACTACAAATTATCTTTATTCTATCAAATAAGCTCAGAAGACAAATTACTTTTGATCAATTGGTCTAAGCAGATAGGTAAAAGCTTGATGTGTTTCCTTAACAATTTAAAATATCAAATGAAAAAAAAAAGACCAGCATTGGTCTTTGTGAAAGCTTGTTTGGTATTAGACTCCCAATCTTCAATTTTCCCCATGTTTCTTTGCGCTGCTGACCTAGAAATAATTGCCAAATGCAGTTAGCAAATAACTCTTAGCATCTCATATCCAAAGCAATTTAGTCATCATTATTGTGAAGTAAACAAGTTATAACCGGTCCTTTTTGTTTTTTTTGACAATTATAGGTTTTATTTAAAAGGGAAAAGACCTTACGAGAACATTTTCTATAGCAAAATTTGATGTTAACAATATGAGATAATCATTGGCAAGCAAGTACTTCTACTTGAAACAATTTTCGTCCTGTGAAAATGTTTCCAGGTTGAGAAACCAATTATAAGTTTGTCTAGCCTGTGGTTTCCAAAATCTTAGCCTGGTAATTATCATCAAGGGGTGAGTCTATACAAGACTAAATTACTACTGGTCATGTGGGGCCCGCAAAATTCTTTAATTGTTGAAAATCAAGATTACTTGAAGCCTAATTAGATTTATGTATTCAATTTTGTTTATCAAGTATATCTTGGCATAGCATTTAGAACTTTCGGTAAAGCTGTGCTGTTGGTAGATAAATTTTAAAGAGCATCGATACAATGTAAGTAGAGATTTTATCGTAAAAACAAATTTATGAACATACAATGTTGTACTAGCCAAAGCATTGATACTGGCTTAGAAACAAACTTAAAAGATGATGCTTTTTACCAGGTTCGTTTGGCCATGAGTAAAAGCCTCAGAATTAATGAATCATCATCCATACAATCAACTGTGAAGAAGCATAATTCCTTGAGCAATAGTAGAAGATATGATTTATCGTTTTTTGTATGCCTGTTTGAAGATTTTCTATGTATCATGTCTTGCTAGAAAGGTGCAATCATTGTTTGAACTGAAAAAGGATGTCTGCCTTTTTGGCGTGTAACATAGTTTTTCTGGTAGCTATTTATAATTTCTTTATTGTTGTTATGCGTGTTGTTAGTATTACTCAAAATTGCCTATTAGGCCATGTATGCATTTGTTTTGGCCAATTTGGAACACCATGAATCTTTTAACTTTTTCTCATCATGGTTTTCACTTGTAACTTTGTTTCAGATATAACCTATTTCGTCTGGTAGTCCCTTGGTGCATTCAATTTTGCTTTGGTCCAACTTGGTTGGCTTGGAAGATTGATAAGTGAAACAGAACTAAGCTCTGATGTTTACTT
The DNA here is from genome assembly GCA_002079205.1 of Phalaenopsis hybrid cultivar. Classification (NCBI taxonomy): domain Eukaryota; kingdom Viridiplantae; phylum Streptophyta; class Magnoliopsida; order Asparagales; family Orchidaceae; genus Phalaenopsis; species Phalaenopsis hybrid cultivar. Next base: position 147,854 of record JXCR01020777.1, read on the forward strand.
GTACAGAATGAAGTTCCATGCTCATTCTGTTGTTTGCTTTGATGGGCAAGATATGCAACTTTTACCATTTGGTGTTAGGAGGAATTTTTATTCAACCATTAGAGTTTGACAATCACTTCTGCAACTTGCTTGTTATTTTGTGGTCAATTGTTTTTCAAACTGTTATAAACTCCTTTTAGTTTCAGTTTACATGATTATTCTTTGCAGTTTCCGTGAAAAGAAAAAAAAGTAAAAAATCAATATTCCTGGAAGACACTTTTTCATGGAATAGCTGTTAAGTAACGACTGCTGACAAATAGTTACACATTTATTTATTTATTATTATTATTTTTATTCTTTTTTTTTTAGGTATGGTGTGCTGATATAGATGTTTGTGATGCAATTTTGTTTAAAGTAAATTTCAATTGATTTTTACGTCAAGCACATTATTTAGAAATTCAGAATTAATTGAGTCTTAAATGCCTTCCTGCCTTTACATTTGCTTGTTCCTATTACCTCATTTTGTATGCTCATTCCTGTTACCTTATTTTGTGTTTGAACTATGCTTTACGCAGTAGCTCTTATGTTCAGAGAAAACCTTATAGGTTTTTTTATATTTTTATAATTTTTTTGTCAGGTCAAGTTTTATCTTGGCATGCCAATGTTTTAAGAAGTACGATCAGCTTATACTGAAGATTTTAATTGTAGCATTTACCTGTTATCACAAATACTGATTTTTGGTGTAAAATATTGTTTTATAACTGTAGTATTTTTTCAGGTAGTGGGAAGACCTACACTATGCAGCCCCTACCCCTGAGAGCTTCGCATGATATCCTTAAACTAATGCATCATACATACAGAAACCAAGGATTCCAGTTATTTTTCAGTTTTTTTGAAATATATGGCGGAAAGGTTTTTGATCTATTAAATGATAGAAGGTTTGAAAGACAATTTTTTTTGTTGCTTTTTTATTTGATTTTGTTGGAGTTTATATTTATCAATTTATATTTTTCTTACATGGTTACCCTAATTTATTTCATCAGAAAGCTTATGATGAGAGAAGATGGCAAGCAGCAAGTCTGCATAGTCGGTTTACAAGAATTTCAAGTTNAGAGTCTAAAAGAACAATCGGTGACGCTAAAAATACTGTTTTTAATGATCTTTATAATAAATTAGATACTAAGGAGGGTGAAAAATATATGTATAAACTAGCCAAACAAAGAGAAAAGAAAAGTAAAGATTTAAC
>JXCR01020778.1:0-40086 GCA_002079205.1 Phalaenopsis hybrid cultivar
CCCCCCCCCCCCCCCCCTTACACACACACACCCACACACTCACCCATAAACCATTTCCTCTCCTTTCTTCTTCTCCTCCTTACTTTTTTAAGAGATGTCAAGCCTCGTTTAATATAACCCTCAAAATTTTCAAGAGTCACTTCAGATGCCCTTTCAAAATTATTCAAAATAAATTGAATTTTAGGAAAAACATATTCTGACACATAAGCTTCAGCCATCTAGAAGCTTGAAATAACTGCCTGGTGCCTAGGTATCGGATCCCGAAGTCATGGTGTTGGGCTCTCTGTTTTCACATACAGGGTCTGACGCATAGGTGTCATAAGTCGGCGCCTAGGTGTCAGTTCACTTTTTGCTTATTTGCTCCATTTAACCTCGTATTGCTCTGTTTTCACTCCTTTTTCTCCAAAACTCTATTGCTTGTACTTGAAACCAAAAACACGAAAAATACGTCCCTTTAAAGTGCAATATCATTAAGAATGAGCATATAATGTATATAAAAAAAGTTGCACATTTGTAGGCGTGCCAAGCTCAACATCTCAGGCTTAAATATTGTGTTAAATGGGATTTTTCTTCACGCAAACAATGACAAACTTATATGTGTCGAAAGATTCATGGTTGTAGAGTAATAATTTAGTGTCTTAGCATTGGACAAAAATTAACAAACACATAAATAAAAGAGAAATAAGTATGAGAAGACACATTAATTTTTACGTAAAATACTCTGTAAAGCCAAAAAAGCCATTGAGCTTTGCCTCATTAAAATAATCCAATATTTAATTTTAAGTACACATATTCACTCTTCTCCTCAATTAAGAATGATTTTGAGTTACAAAGTTGATGCACAACAGTAGTTTAACAATAGTTGTTGCAATGGGCCACAAGAGGTCATAGTTAATTGCTATGAAGACAGTAACCCACTATGAATGTTATAAATAGTGATTGTAATACCATCTTGTCATAGAAGCCATAGTTGAAATTCGTAGCAGTAGTTGGCTAGGTAGGTCATAGATGGTTGCGTCAAGAGTGATGGTTGGTCACAAGTTTTGTAATAAGGAGTTGTAGAAGTTGTTGTCACATAGGTAGTAGTTTATCAAGTATGTCATAGTGGGGAGTTGTGATAACATCCATAGGTCAAGGAGGTCGGAGTTGAGAGTTGCGATGAACTATAGACCACATAGACCACTGTTGATTACATATGCTTTAGTAGTTGGCTGCAATGATGTAAGTAGGCCGCAAAGGCTAGATTTGGGAGCCACATTTGTCTTGATAACATTTAAAGGCTATAGAGATCAGAGTTGGGAGTTAAATGATTTGTGATAACATCTTTATTCCATAGAGGTTTAAGTTGGGAGATACATGACCTATGATAAATTTAGTAGGCCACATAAGCCAGAGTTATGAGTTGAACGAGTTGCGATAACATATGTAGGCCATAGATGTTGGAGTTTGGTGATGTATGAACTGTGATAACATCCTTAGGTTGCAAAGGCTGGAGTTGTGAGCTGCAATAATGTTCGTAAGCCACAGAGGCCAAAGTTGGCAGGTATAATAATGTATGTAGGTCGTAGTGACTAAAGTTAGGAGTCATATGAGCAATGATACATACGTAGGCTACAGAGCTAAAGTTGGGAGACCTATGAGTTATGAGTCAAATAGTTTGTAGTTGGTCACGTTAACCGTATTAGTGAACTATAGCAACATCCATAGGACATAGAGACTAGAATTGAGAGTCGTATTATCTATGGACCATGTAGGCTGCAGTTGGTCGCATAGACCAAAGTGAGATGAGAAGAGAGAACTGCAGGAGTTTGGAGAAAGTCGCCATATGTGGGGTGCATTTTACACCGTCTTCGAGATGTGTTGTTACACTGTCTTCGAGGAACCTCGTCACACCATCTTCAAGGTGTTTTGTTGCATCGTATGTCGATTGCATCGTTTTTAGGCACACCATTTTCAAAGAGTGTTTTTACACCATCTTAGAGATGCATTGTTGCATTATATTTGAGGCACATCATTGCACCATATTTGGGGCATAACATTGCTCTATATGGTACTTCATTACTCCACAACGTACAAGGGATTTCATTGCAAAAAGTAGGGGTGGCTGACTTTGGCCAATGGTGGTCAGCGACTGCAAGAGCAAGTGGCTCTCCTTGGACCTACAATGTAGAATACTGGACTTAATCTCCTTCTTGTAATTCGCTCCAAGCTCAGGTCCTAGTCATTTCTTCATAAAGTGGGTAGGGATATATTTATAAGGTATGGGAGGGACCTCTGTGCAAATAAAAAAGAAATCCAGATCACTCCATTGGATGAACAAGAGAGATTCTCTCGATCGTATGGTGTTTTGTGGACATTTGCATCTATTAATAATTTCAAAATTGAATGAACTTGGGTTCGTTGGATTTGTCTTGTCGAGACCCTTGATTTGACTATAAGATTGTCATATTTGGAATTTATTTAACTTTCTAGTTATGGACCAAAAGCTTACAAAAGTGTTTAGCGGCTTGATTTGGACTTAATTTAATTGAAATTTGACCAGTTTTGGTGTCTTTGGATTCATCTTATCGAGTCAGTCTGTTTGATTATAAGTTTGTTGAAATCAAAGTTCTAGATGATATTTAATTGAAGTTTAAATATTTCTTGCTAAAAAATACTCTGAGATTTATGTTAATTGCCTCGAGAATCATGTCAAATGGCAATTTTCTTATAATGTAACATTGTGTATAGCTTCATTTTACTAGAATGGAATGCTCAGATTTATAGCTCATATGCCAACAAGAACTCATCAATTTTCCTTGATAAAGCCACATGCTTGACACGTAGCACTTGAGCTTGAGTGATTATGCTTAATCTTGGTTAAGTAGGCATGAACTTTGACGAATCAACTATTAGCTTAGATATTATTTTGCCAGTAAAGATTGACTGTAGATCAATTTGGCAGAAATTACGCTACCCTAATTGAAATTCATGTTTAGTCTAGGTGAGTCCATGTTGTTGAACCCTAAAAATATTTTAATATATATTTAATTCTCTGATGTTTTATATCTTTAAAATGTAATTGTGAAAATACAAGACAATAATAGTACTAATAATAATTTATTTATTATTATTATTTTTAACTGTTTTCACCTTAAATTGCAAGATCATTATCTTTGCCCTTCCCTTTTAATGGATGCCTTGGTGAGTTCACTGTTAACTTCATCTTTAATAAAATAAGTTAGCTGAATCATCAATTCCTTGGATAGTAGGCAAAACATTGCTTTCAATAAAGTTAAGGGCATTTTCGTAAAAAATTTCAACATTTAAATGTTTAATTAGGGCCAATNTCCCTTTAATGGATGCCTTGGTGAGTTCACTGTTAACTTCATATTTAATAAAATAAGTTAGCTGAATCATCAATTCCTTGGATAGTGGGCAAGACATTGCTTTCAATAAAGTTAAGGGCATTTTCGTAAAAAATTTCAACATTTAAATGTTTAATTAGGGCCAATGCCCAATGGGAGGCCGTCCAGAAATTCTTTGGGGCCCACGTCAAGCCCAAGCCCAAAAAGGGGTTTTTAAATAGTTTTCAACCACAATAGGCATGACTCAGTTAATACCTCATTGCCTGCGTCATTTATTATTTTAAGATTTAGAAGTGGAAGTCATTTTGGCCAAAAAAATATATAGGGTTATAGGACAGTCTTTGGCTGCAATTTAATTTTGTATTAAACAGGATTTATCAAATTTGATAAATCTAAATTCATCGTAACGGTATTGAGACAAAATAAATTGCGAGCGATTACGAAATATATCGAGCTCACAAACAGATTTATTAACTAAATTTAGGTCGTAAACATGACATAACACAAATAGAAAAAGATAGAACATGAAAAAATTAAATTTAATGAAATGTTGCCTTGATTTTTATTTTTATTATTTTTTTATAAATATTTGAATTTCGACTAAATATAAGATTAAATTCTATAAATAAGTAATTACTAAATATCATCAAAGTAAAGTTAATCTCTAGATAGTGAAAAATTATTGCATCAGGACTCCGCACGTAAAGTTACGTGTGGAGTCCAATGAAATCACGTCACGTGGAGATACAGAAAAAAAAAAGAAAAATCGGCCCGGTAACAAGAGGGAATATACACGGGGGAATATGTTAGAAAATTTAAGTTTCAACTTTATACACAAATTTCAAAAGAAAAGTACATAATAGTCAAGATCCTTTAAATTCATGATTTTTACATATGTAAAATAAAGTGACGCATACCTGTATTCATGATGAACAANAAAGTGGAAGTCATTTTTGGTAAAAAAAATAGAGGCTCATAGGACAGTTTTTGGCTGCTATTTAGTTTTGTATTAAACAGGATTTATCAAATCTGATAAATCTAAATTCATCATATCGATTTTGAGACAAAATAAATTGCGAGCGATTACGGAATATATCGAGCTCACAAACAGATTTATTAACTCTAAATTTACGTCGTAAACAAGACATAACACAAATAGAAAAAGATGGAACATGAAAAAATTAAATTTAATGAAATGTTGCCTTTACTTTTATTTTTATTATTTTTTTTATAATTATTTGAATTTCGACTAAATATAAGATTAAATTCTATGAATAAGTAATTACTAAAAATCATCAAAGTAAAGTTAATCTCTAGATAGCGAAAAATTATTGCATCAGGACTCCGCACGTAAAGTTACGTGTGGAGTCCAATGAAATCACGTCACGTGGAGATACAGAAAAAAAAAAGAAAAATCGGCCAGGTAACACGAGGGAATATACACGGGGGAATATTCCCCCATGTTATTTCGTGTTATTCAGGTGTTATTGTATGTTATTCGGTGTTATTGTATTCTGGGAATATTCTTGGTGTTATAATAACACAATAACACAACAATAACACTTGAATAACACACAATAACATCTGAATGATACAAATAACACAATAACACATGAATAATTCACGTAACTCTGTGTACGAAGTCCTGATACCTTTCAAAAACTTACAGAGATTGAAAAGTTTTTCTGTGATATTATCCTAATCTACTTTTTAACTTCCCTCTAGCTCTCTGCATAGGAAAATAACGAATGAAGGATCGGCTTAAAGTCATGCTTAATATATTTTAGAGAAACTTGGTATTTACATTAGTGGAATATAATGCTTAGAATTTTATTCATGCAAAATTTCAATCTTTTTGATTGTGTTGAAACGACCGTGTTTATAATAGCTGACAAAACTAATGTTAGCAGCTTGAGAAGGAAATATTTAATTCTAATTTTGAAACTGAAAATATATATGATTAGATATTTCTCAAAATTCTCACTTTCTCTGTGTATAAATAGCCCTCGAGTTCATTTGAAAATTTTCGCACTTTCTTAACTCTTGTCTTTATCCGAGACCCTCATTTTACTTATTATTTTTATGTTTCTCACACCCACAATGACTCAGTACAATAAATAAGTAACGAAGGGTTGAAGTTATTTGGCAAATGTGAGTATGCTTAAGGTGTATTTGGGATATCGGTATATGGCGGTATTATACCGCACGAGAAACTATTGCATACGGATATCGCATGCATCTCTGCATGCGGTATCCGATCCTGACCGTAGATCACGGTGATCTACGGTCAGAATTATTTCGGTTTTTTTTTAAAAAAAAAAAATTTAGGTGGGGCCCACCGAAATACATCGGGACCGTAGATCAAATGATTTACGGTCCAGATCGGACACCGCACGCAAGCTGCATGCGGTATCCGATCCGTATGGAATAATTTTTCTATACCGCACCGCTATCATATTTTATTTTATTATATTTTGTCTATTTTTTGAAAAAGTTATATTTTGTCCATTTTTTTTAAAAAGATTATGGTGGGAAGCTACATTTTGCAGCTTGATCGGGTTAAGTATAATGACAACCAAAAAGTTGCGGCCTGATTTTCTAAAAATAAAATAAGTTTATAATAGCCACCATAACTATTTGAATAGAAGTTTCGATACGCCTTTAAAAATTTCATTCTTCTAACACGAATCTCCAGGCATTACACAGATTTCGAATCAAATCTTGTAGCAAGAAATTTTCAAACTTTGATAAAAATTTATCAAAACATCTTATTCCAGGAAATTTATAGTCAAACTGAGTGACCCAACGAGATGGACCCAACAACGATAAGGTCAGTCTGATCCGAGTTAAATCAAGCCCAGATCAAGCCAATAAACCACTTTTGGAAAGTTTTATGGGTATAATTGGAAGGTCAAACGAATGTCAAATATGTCATGCTTATAGTCAAATCGAGCGTCTCAGTGAAACAAATCCAACGAGTTCCAATTCACTCAATTCTGACATCATTAAGGTGGCTAAAGGTCCATAAAATGCCATCAGCTTGAGGAGATCTCTCTCGGGCATCCGATCAAGTGTGTTTTGGATTCCGACATTATTTGCAGTATAGAATCCATAAATAAAGCCCCAAGCTCTTGATAAAAAGGGAACAGAGACTCAGAGCCAGAGAGAGCATAGCGTGCATAAGAGGGAGCTGCAGCCCAGCCTCCTGCATCACCGTCTTAGATCATCGTCACCAGTCAGTGGTCGCCGCCGTCTTTGGGACGCTGTTGCAGTCTCGGGCCACTACCATCTCGTGTCACCATTGTCGTCTCCTTCCGACCATCACTGCCTCTGGCAGCCTCTGCCTCTGATCGTTGCCACCTCCTATCATCTCTGCCAGCCGCTGCCCTTCGGTCGTCATCGTCTATGTCCTTCAATCGTTTCCTTTCGTCTATAACTTTCTTCCTTTGGCCACCTCTGCCTTCCAATCATCCGCCGTCGCCGCCTTCCGGTCGTCATCGTCTCCTGTTGCCACTGCACATAGGTCACTGCCATCTCAGGCCACCTTCATCTCAGGCTTCCACTGCCTCCTTCTGGCCTTTCACTAGCCATAGCCTTCTAGTTGTCGTCACCGCCATCCATTCATCTCCTCCTCCAGCCACCACCGTCTCAGGCTGCCTCCTCCCGACCATCATCTTTAAAGGCCACTGTCGTCATCTTACGCTATCTCTAACGCCTGCTCCATACTATTGGCTCGTTCGTGTGCACATGTTGTAATTCAAGAAATTGTTTAAGCATTTCCCGACTATGTGACCAGGGTTCTATCTGTAATCGCTAACTAATTGTGGAACATTTCAACTGGGAAAGACCCTGTGAGTTTTCCCTTTTTTACGTTTTCCATGTAAAAATTTTTTGTGTCGTCACTGTTTTCTTACTTCTACCTGAGTGTGTGTTGGATTTCCTTACTATGCTAAGACAATAATACCCTAGTCTGTCATCGTAAATTTTCTAGCTCACATCAGTTTGGCACTTTCTGTGATAAGCATAGAGCCATCCCACCATCGAAGTACTTGTAAGCCTTATTGCCTGGCCACCAGGTGTCATACTCGTAATAACGGAGCATCTCACTCCAACACTCATCACTCAAAGGGACAGTCGTGGAGTCAGGGGCGTCAAGCCTTCGCATCTTCTCATCCTTGAAAACGTTACCCTGCAAGCGATAATGCATTAGTCCCTTCTCTAAAAAATCGAGTATACATAATGGAGGAATTTCAACTGAAAATCTTGCAGCTCCTACGCAGGACTCGATAACCACTTCTTACTCAACCTGATTGAGCTCACTTACCACCAGCTTAGCAACCGACGACAAACACCCCACTCAAACATACTAGTATCAAGCCTCCTCCCTGTGATAAAACCTTTGCTCTACTAGACCGGGATGTTGAACTCCTTGATACTGCAAGTTCCACTCATTCATCTCGCGTTGCTCACCTGACACCGCCTTCCCTATATCCTCTCTTAATGATGTCACCGCAATGAGCTATGATGCCTAGTTTGGGAAGAGTTTCCTCTTTGGAGAATAAGGATGATTTTGTTGCTCGCAGCAACTTTCAAGAATCGTCTCCCATAGCCGAGGCAGTCTGTCAACACCCTATTTGAACAAAATTTAAGCTCCCAAACATTGTTTCCTATGAAGAGGCAACTAACTCTTACGAGCACGATGACTACTATCAAACCATCATGCACATTCAATGTGCCTTCAATGTGCCTCATTGTCATGTGTTCCCAACCCCTCTTAAGGGACAAGCTTGCATCTAGTTATACTCTCTTCCAGGGGACACTATGAACACCTTAAACAAGAGTGTTAGGTTATTCGTGGAGCAGTTCATTGTAAACTGGAGGATCATCAAAGATTCATCCCATCTCTCGAGAATTTGTCAAAATGAGTAGAGTCAATCAAAGATTACTTTCAAAGGCTCTCCACTGAAGTTTTTCAGATTCTATGAGTTTATCTAGAATTGTTGAAAGGGGTCTTCCTTGGGGAGCTTTGCCCAAGACCTTTCTACTTGTCACTGATGCGGGAGATAGTCCGCTCTTATGCCAATCATGTCCATCTCATCAAGGTCAAATCACTGCAGATGAGGACATCAGCCCATACAAGAAACATTTCGATCAATTCAGGAAAAAGCACAAGAATGCACTGGGGGTATCAACCCAACCTCTCAATAGAGAAAGTTTAAATGATAAAGAAACCGTGACCTTCCTCTTTGGCCTGCAAACCAGTGGTGTGAGTCTCGGCTAGAAAAGGACTATACACCACTCAACACATCACGTGCCAACATTCTAAAAACCATCAGAGATGAAAAGACTGTTAAGAGGACTTGCCCTTTGAAAAATAACATAGGTAATTAGGAGCAATACTATCAGTTACACCAGAGTCGTAGTCACATCACTAAAGTGTGCAAACAACTCAAGAGATTGAAAGATTGGTTCAACTGAGCTATATGGGTTAGTTTGTGCAGACCAAACCAACTGGTGTTGATGACACCCTCACTGGGGACAACAAACATAGAAGCAATAACATGGGAGTCACCAGATCATCGAAAAAATTCAAACAATCACTGGAGGGTCGTTATTATCTGAACAAGTCGTTATCACCGCACCTAGATAACTAGCATAGAAGAAGTTGTGCTTCGAGCCTATCACTTTTGATGATTCTAATCTAAAAGACCCTCTCATTATCAATGCAATAATTGAAGAACCTTGCAACAATTTGAAGAGAATCCTGGTCGACAATAGTAGCTTTGTCGATGACCTATTCTACTCTACCTTCCTCAGCCTTAGGCTGACCAAAGAGAAGCTTCAACCTACTCATGGGCCGTTCTACGACTTTGAAAACCGACTGGTAAGGGTTGAAGGGATAATTAATCTCTTTGTTGTAATGCAATAATTTCCCCCGACAAGCAACTCACTCTATTCAATTCATCGTCGTTAAGACAGAGTCCAAATACTATGCTAGTTTTTAGTGAAACCTACAGCCCATCTGCGGTATCATCACGTAAGTACCACACCTCAAACTCAAGTTTTTAACCTCTACAAAGGTCTTCATCAAGTGTAGAGGTTAGCAGACGACACAATCTTGCTACCTCAAGCCAACCCGATTGCACTGATCGATAACACTCAGTATCAAAAACTTTGATCTTTAAGATGTGGATGCATCCCAATGATTTTCCCATGTAGAAGACTTGATCCAAATTCTATTCTTCGGTGACCATCCATCATGAATTGTGTAGCTTAGTTCCCTACTCTCAAATGAGCGGAGGTTAGAATATGCATATCTCCTTTAGAGAAATCAAGAATTTTCACGTAAACATTGGTTGAAATCCCTTGAGTCGACCTAGAAGTAATCATGCACTCTTTAAAGTAGATCCAAGCTTCAAGCCATTCATTTAGAAGAAACAAAACTTTGCCTCAAATCATATGCAAGCCATCTAACAAAAATCTACATGGTTGGTGAACGTCGTCATGGTTAAAAAATCCAACAGTTCGAGGATGTGAGTCGATTACACTGACCTTAATAAGGCATGTCTAACGGATTTCATGCATATATCAACTAGATCAAATGTTTGCAATTTAGACTCTATAAATAGAGTCCCAAGCCCCGCATGAGAGGAGATAAAAACTTAGACCCAGAGAGAGGTAGAGCCTGCATAAGAGGGAGTTGTGGCCCAGCCTTCTGCATCACCATCTTTGGTCGCTGCCACCTTTCAATAGCCACCATCTTGGGTTGCCTCCACCCTTTGGTCTTTTCCATCTTGGGTAATTTCCACCTCCTTCTGTCCGTCACTGTCTCCAGTCGCTACCGCTGTCATCCTGGGCCTCTATTGTCGTCCCCTTCCTGTCATCGTCGCCTTCTGACCATCATCACCTTCCGACAATCTTTGCCTCTGCCTCCTACCGTCTCCACCCTCTGGCGACAGCCGCCTCTGGCCAATACAGCCCTCCTACCACCGCTACCTTCTAGTCATCCACCGTCTTCAGTCAATGCCGCCCTTCAGTCGCTGCCAGCTCNGCATTATTGGTGAACGTCGTCATGGTTAAAAAATCTAACAGTTCGAGGATGTGAGTCGATTACACTGACCTTAATAAGGCATGTCTAAAGGATTTCATGCATAGATCAACTAGATCAAATGTTTGCAATTTAGACTCTATAAATAGAGTCCCAAGCCCCGCATGAGAGGAGATAAAGACTTAGACCCAGAGAGAGGTAGAGCCTGCATAAGAGGGAGTTGTGGCCCAGCCTTCTACATCACCATTTTTGGTCGCTGCCACCTTTCAATAGCCACCATCTTGGGTTGCCTCCACCCTTTGGTCTTTTCCATCTTGGGTAATTTCCACCTCCTTCTGTCCGTCACTGTCTCCAGTTGCTGCCGCTGTCATCCTGGGCCTCTATTGTCGTCCCCTTACTGTCATCGTCGCCTTCTGACCATCATCACCTTCCGACAATCTTCGCCTCCGCCTCCTGTCGTCTCCACCCTCTGGCGATAGCCGCCTCTGGCCAATACAACCCTCCTACCACCGCTACCTTCTAGTCATCCACCGTCTTCAGTCAATGCCGCCCTTCAGTCGCTGCCAGCTCAGGCCACGACCAACTCCTTCCGGACATCATCATCTTACGGCCACCTAATCCACCTGAAAATTACCTATTTTTAATATATATTTAATGTTCATTTTATGCATATTTTTTTATGATTTTATACTTTAAAGGAAGGTATTTTGCAAATTTTTAGTTCTATGTGCAAAAAATAGATTCTGGAGAAAATGGAGCAAAAATGGTGCAATTTGGAGTTAAAACGAGCAAGGAAAAAAATTTAGAACTTGTACATTTCGACATCTTTTATGCTTAATCTCCCTTACATTTATTACATATTTTTGAATGAAATTACACTTTAAATAAATGTTATTTTCATGATTATCTTGTAGGTATAACAACTTGGAGCAAAAAAGAGCTAAAACGGGGAAAAACAGTGTTGAAACGGAGCGAAACGAGGCAAAATGGTGGAGCTGCCTGCAGGGTGACGCCTAGGAGCCCAAATCTGGCGCCTAAGCGCTAGTGACAATGAGAAACAACACCTACATGCCGAAAATGGCACCTAGGCGCCATAAATTGTCCAAGGACGGCTATGGACGAATTTTGGTGGTTCTGAGCTATTATGGAAGGATCTAGATGGTTGTGCACGCCCCAATGAGTCATGCAATGAATCTAGAGATCTAAAAATTAAGATATGTGTCTTTTGAAGTGAAGAAGTGTGTCTCTTGGGAAAAAAGGAGGTTTTAGTGTCTCTTTAACAAAAGAGGCTTAGATATCTTGGGTCCCTTGTCCAAAGTGATGGTGATATAGATGGGGATGTTAATAGTAGAATTCAAGTTGGTTGGTTGAAGTGGAGGAATGCTTCGGGCCTTTTGTGTGATAGAAAAGTACCGCTAAGACTGAAAGGAAAATTTTATAAGACGGTGGTGAGACCTGCAATGCTCTATGGCGCTGAATGTTGGCCTTTAAAAGAGAAGCATAATAATAAGTTAAGTGTTGCCGAGATGAGAATGATTAGGTGGATGAGTGGCTTTACACTTAGAGTAATAAGTTAAGTGTTGCCGAGATGAGAATGATTAGGTGGATGAGTGGCTTTACACCTTAGAGATAATAAGTTTAAGTGTTGCCGAGATGAGAATGATTAGGTGGATGAGTGGCTTTACACTTAGAGACAATATTGGATAATGAATTTATCCGTGATAGGGTTATTGTAGCTTATGTGACAGACAAAATTAGAGAAAATCAAAAGAATATATTCGTGATAGGGTTGGTGTAGCTCCTGTGACAGACAAAATTAGAGAAAGTCGATATCCGGGACAGACAAAATTAGAGAAAGTCGTCTTAGATGGTTTGGTCATATTAAACGTCGACCATTGATGATCTGATTAGGAGAGTAGATGTTTTAGATTCGACTTGTGTTAAGAAAGGCAGAGGTAGGATGATCGATTAGGAGAGTAGATCCATCTTAGATGGTTTGGTCACATTAAACGTCGACCATCTGATGATCTGATTAGGAGAGTAGATGGTATTAGATGGTTTGGTCACATTAAACGTCGACCATCTGATGATCTGATTAGGAGAGTAGATGTTTTAGTCACATTAAACGTCGACCATCTGATGATCCGATTAGGAGAGTAGATGTTTTAGATTTGACTTTTGCGTTAAGAAAGGCAGAGGTAGACCTAGGAAGACTTGGGCTTATTGTATTAAAAATGATCTTTGAGTTAAGGAAGGCAAAGGTAGACCTAGGAAGATTTGGGCTTATTGTATAAAAAAATGATTTTAATTTATTAGAACAAAGGTAGACCTAGGAAGAATTGGACTTATTGTATTAAAAATGATCTTAATTTACTAGAACTAAATGAAAATATGACACTAAATAGGACGCAATGGAGAAAAAGGATTCATGTAGCCGACCCCACGTAGTGGGATTGAGGCTTTGTTGTTGTTGTTGTTGTTGTTGTTGTTGTTGTTGTTTAACAAAAGAGGCTTAGCGCCTCTCAAGAAGAGGATGAGGAGAGTAATTAGGAGGAGTTTTAGAAGGATTTTAGGGAGAATTTGGCATGAGTTTATGAAGATATAGATTTCTCCATTTTCTAGAGAGATTGGTGAGGGATTTTGAGAGAAATGTGTAAAGGAATTGTATGAGCGGAGCATGGATTTGCAGGAGACTTTGTTGAATAGATTTTCATCTTTTTTCTGAGGGAAAAAGTAAAGTTTTGTGTTCTTCATTATTTTGTAATTGTTGTAAACACTTTCCAATGGATTTGCTTTAATTTAATAAAGTTTTCTTTTTGTTTTATCCATGCTTCATGAGAGGTTTTTTTTAATCTTTTATTTTAATTTGAATTAGTGGCATGTGTAAGAAAATTCATTTTCTTATAGAATGTTTTCAATCTTTTATGATGAGTAATATCTCCTTTACTTCATTGACATAACTTAAGTGGCAATAGGTTATGTTAAAATTTATTGTAATTAAAACTTAGACTCGGGAGAGCAGTGATCTTACAACTTGAGTGCACTCACATTGTCCGGTTGGGTATGATAAATTAGTTTGGGCAACAATGCAACTTTTAAGGAAATATAATTTAAGGATTTGTTTCTATTAGGAGTTTCTATAAGACGGATAGTTGCTCAAAACTAATAGAATACTAAGAATATCTATACACTTTGATGAGTGGTAGCTAGACATATGTTTCTTAGTGGCACAAAATCCTATAAAATCCTTTTACTGCTTATGACATTATTTTCACTTACTTTTCCTTTGCTATGTTTTGGATAAATGTTTTGGAATGCATATTAGAATTATTTTTATTATTAGTGTGTTGGTATTAGCTTGAACTTCATTTACATTACAATTTTACCATGTTGTAAGGTTAAAATTCGTTGTAATTGCATTAAGACTTCAGAGGACAGTGTAATTCTCAACTGAGTGCGACATCTCACTTTGGAAAGAGCCATGACGATCGTCCAAGGGGGTGTGCAAATAGATAGAGAGATAAGATTTGATGGGTGTAGAATTGATTTTTCTAGGGTGACAGGCTAGATTCTTTTATGAATTTGGTCTAGAGTTGGAACTAAGGGTCACTGGTAGGTCCTATGGAGGAGGCACGGTGGGTAATCTAGAGGTGAGAGGCTAGAACCTACCCAACACTACTATACATGTCGACACTAACTTTAAATTAGCAAATGCTTTTTATGTTTGGAAGGGTTAATGATTAGGTATGCTCCTATTTCTCATTACTACATTAAATTCTATGTATTTCATTCCTTCACATTTTCTATGTTGAGAATAGTAATTTTTACATCTCATAATTCACCAGACCAATTTATCCATATAAGTTATCTATAGAATTAATATTTGCCTTTATGAATAGTTTTTATCCTTATATTTAATATTTGTATTTATGAGTTGATGCTAGATAAAATATCATCTTTATCAACCTTCCAAACTAAAACCTGATAGTAGTAAACTAGGATTTTGCCTAAGGGCTTTCTTAACATGCTTCTTTGTGGGATCGATATTAGTGTCTTTTAAGAAAACCTTATAATTCTTGAAATGATGTATATGCTTGTGTTGTACCCCTAGTGTGTAAATTATAAATCAAACTTTACAATTATTTTGCGCACTAGCCGCTTAATTAAATTGGGTCAAGTTTTTGGGCCAGAAAACAAAAATAAAAACTACGTAATTGCGAGTTGGGTCAAGTTATTAGCGTCGTTGCTAGGGAAGCTATGGTGAGAACTTTATGAGAATTTTAGTTGAACTTAGAAGACTTAGATTTGGAAATTGTAGTGATATTATCTAGTGTATTTTATTATTGTGTGTTTATTTTAAATAAAAAACGAAAAAATTTAAAATACAAAAGTTATTTTTTATTATTTAACGTGCTTGATATCTATCTTATCAGTTACGTCTCTAGATTTGTATGCATAGTTCAGGAGTTGCAGACCTTAAATCATACGACTCAGAAATAGAGAGAACTGTTAGGAGGATTAGGAATCAGAAAAGATCTTCAGTTGTAGAAATGATGAATTATTATGAAAATGATATACTAAATATTTTAACTTCTCAGATTGCAGATATTTCAAGAAAATTAGATCATTATGCAATGTGTCAACCTCATGAACCGCTATTCATTCAGGAAAATCCATTTGGACATATGGTTGACACTAATTCTTTTGAAAATATCAATGAGATAGATGAACTCAAATAACCCTTATTTCAATTACGACAATCGAGGATGGGAGAATCCTTCCAAATTTAACTGAAATAACAATTATGAAGAAGGAAACCAATCATGGGATTATAATTAAGATGATCATTTAGGTAATTGGAACAATTAGGATAACTATAACTTTGGACCTTTTTTTTTTTTGAATTTAACTCTAACCTGCCATATGAGGAGAAGGAGATATCTATAGAAGAGGTTTTTTATCAAATGGAAATTCAATTGGAGAGTCAAGTGGCTGCAATAAGGAATATAGAAAACCAACTGGGGTAGATTAATAACTCAATTAACAATCATCCTTGATTTAACTTCAACCCTCAAAATGTGGAGGATTTATTGTTAAACGAGGTTGTGAATCAAATGGAGAGTCGGTTGAAAAGTCAATGGGCTACTATAAGGAATATAGAAAACCAACTGGGGTTGATTGTTGACTCATTTAATATTAATCCTCTAGATATTTTACCTAGTGACCCTGTGATAAACTCTAAGGAGAAAAATGAAGAACAAGATAAAGATAGCAAACTAAGAATTAGAAGAGAATTGGAGGATATGTTTAAAAATAACTTTGAGTTGAGAAATGAGGATAAGGAGATTGAAAGACCAATGGAAAAAATTCCTAAGGAATTAGAAAAATCTAATTCCTCAACTAAGATAAATATAGATAGACCACATCCACCATTTACTCAGTCCCAATGAGAAGAATTAAAAGATAACTTGAGATAGAAGAATATACCAATGAAATTTGATCTAGAATCTAAATCTTCTAGGGAGAATCTAACTAAAAATTTAAGAGACCTAGAATTATCATATAGAGATCCATTTCCTATAAAAATTAAGGATGATATTAATATGTAAATTGAGAATACCAGTTGAAGAATATTGGATCTAGAAAGAAACTTAAGGAACAATAATTGAAATCAATTTAAGAAGTTGAAAGAAAAACTAAAATTTTAGGATTTTTTAGGAATCCCAGGATCTGAAAAAGATTTAGTGATTGATCAGTGTTTACTTAAATGGAAATTTGATTCAGGAGGAAATCCTTTATCGGGCTAGTGACATTAAACTAAGCGCTTCGTGGGAGGCAACCCATGGTTATCAGTGTGGTTTGATTTAGTATGTTTGTGAGTTGTGATTATTTGTGTTGTATTATGTTTGCTTTAGTGTGGATTGATCAATTTGATTGATTTTGGTGGATGCTTGGATTGTTTATGAATAGATTTGATCTTTATGTGTGTCATGAAGGAGGTGATTCCTTAACTTCTTATTATGGCTAGAATTATATATGTTCTCTTGTAGTAGTTGGATTGACGAGCACACTATGACTCGGGTCTTAAATGGACTTGAGTTTTACAGGAGACATCTTGAGTTTGGACAACGATAGTTCCATCTAAATTTGTTATTTTCTTTCTCTGACGTAGTTTTCATTTGGTAAGAGTCATGAACCAACTTGATGAGTAACACGTGGATGATCTTGCACTATCTTTATAACTATTAGAGGTGCATACTTATTGGGATAAGGTGATGTTTGAGGTTGGTATTCGTGANAGGTGATTCCTTAACTTCTTATTATGGCTAGAATTATATATGTTCTCTTGTAGTAGTTGGATTGACGAGCACACTATGACTCGGGTCTTAAATGGACTTGAGTTTTACAGGAGACATCTTGAGTTTGGACAACGATAGTTCCATCTAAATTTGTTATTTTCTTTCTCTGACGTAGTTTTCATTTGGTAAGAGTCATGAACCAACTTGATGAGTAACACGTGGATGATCTTGCACTATCTTTATAACTATTAGAGGTGCATACTTATTGGGATAAGGTGATGTTTGAGGTTGGTATTCGTGATCCAACTTAATACGGGAAATCTTGTGGATAATCATATAAAATTCATAGAAGGCACTTGATATATCTGTGTAGTGATTCCATTAGAAATAGGAAGTAAGGTAGTGAGATGTGATGACTTAAAGGATGAATTAATCTCTTTTATCATGTGTGCTTGTGTTTTGTGTTACAACATTATAATGGATATGGAGAACACTTAAATATATATATTCCTATGTTGTTATCTGTCATGCTTGTTAGACCTTTCTTTAGTTCAATTTTATTCTGGCATGTTTAGTTTTTACTTTCTGTTGTAAATTGTTTTATTCTGATGAATACTTGTAGATGTTTCTAACATACATTTGTGGTAGAAAGACTTTTTGAATAGTTTTTCTTCTTGCATATATTTTCTGTACTAAAAGTTATACATGTTAAAAATCAAGTTTGGGGGTAAGAAAAATCATTTTAAAACTTAACTTTATTTGCCCTTAGTAGCTTATATTTAATTTGATATCACTTATTAAAATAACATGCAGTATGTGGTGTTATATTTAGGATACTAAACTTTTTATTTTTAGAAATGATAGAGACAAATTTAGTAGAAAAGTTAGTAAAAAGGATGAAACTAAAGTTAAGATATTTAGTAGAAAATATTAGGGAAATGATTTTACTATCTATTGTAGGAAAAATTGAATTTTTGAAAATTAAAGATTTTTAAAAAAATACTTTTTAAAGAATTTATATTCTATGAAAACTCTTTTTCAAAAACTAATATTAGATTTTAAGTTAAGGANCTGAATAGTTTTTCTTCTTGCATATATTTTATGTTCTAAAAGTTATACATGTTAAAAATCAAGTTTGGGGGTAAGAAAGATCATTTTAAAACTTAACTTTATTTGCCCTTAGTAGCTTATATTTAATTTGATATCACTTCTTAAAATGACATGCAGTATGTGGTGTTATATTTAGGATACTAAACTAATTATTTTTAGAAATGATAGAGACAAATTTAGTAGAAAAGTTAGTAAAAAGGATGAAACTAAAGTTAAGATATTTAGTAGAAAATATTAAGAAAATGATTTTACTATCTATTGTAGGAAAAATTGAATTTTTGAAAAATTAAAGATTTTTAAAATAATACTTTTTAAAGAATTTATATTCTATGAAAACTCTTTTTCAAAAACTAATATTAGATTTTAAGTTAAGGAAAGAAAATAAGTTTTTAACTTTAGAAAAGGGTAGTGAAATTCAAAATCATTAAATGTCTATCCAGATATAGTAATCGTCACCTAAAAAAAAGTAAGGACTAAAAAGATCTTAAAAAAATAAAAAGAAAAAGGAAAGAAAAAAGAAAATAAAAGCAAATTATGAAAAAGGGAGGAGAAGCTTGAGGAATATGACCTAACTAAAAATTGATTTCACTTTGAATTTTTTTGAGGAAGAAAACTTAAGTTCAATCCTATGTTTAATGTCAGAAAGTATTAGTAAAAAATATTTTTAATATAGAACTCATAAATTTAGAAATTAATATTTTTCTAAAAATCCAAAGTTTCAGGAAATTTCAATTATATTTGAATTAAATAGAAAATCAGTATTTCTAAATTTAATACTAAATGTTCTGATACCGTATATATCATCTGCTTTACTAGAAATTCTTATAAGTTAGACTATAACATTTCTAAAATAAATTTTTAGTTATCTAAAAAGTAAACCCACTACCACATGTTAAGAAAGTTGATTTTTACAGTTATAGTGTCACTTGAGGACAAATAACGTTTAAGTTTGGGGGATCCACATAAAAATTACCTATTTTTAATATACATTTAATGTTCTTTATATGCAAATTTTTTATGATATTGCACTTTAAAGAAAGTTATTTTGCATGTTTTTGGTTTCAGGTACAAGAAATAGATTTTTGGAGAAAATGAAGCAAAAAGGGTATAATTTGGAGTCAAAAGGATCAAGGAAAAAAATTTTGATCTGACACATTTCGGTATGTCTTTCTATGTTTAATCTTCCTTACATTTATTACATATTTTCAAATGAAATTACACTTTAATAAATGGTTATTTTCATGCTTATCTTTTAGGTATAACAATTTGGAGCAAAATGGAGCTGAAACGTGGCAAAACAGAGTTGAAACGGTGCAAAACGAAGTTGAAATGAAGCTAAACGGGGTGAAACGGTGGAGTTGCTTACAGGGTGGTGCCTAGGCGCCCAAAACTAGTGCTTAGGCGCTAGTGACGACGAGAAAATGATGCCTAGGCGCCAAAAATGGCGCCTAGGCACTAAAAATCATCCAGGGACGATTAATCATGCAATGAATCTACTTTTGGTGTGGTTTCGAGCTGTTCTGGAAGGTTCTAGATGGTTGTACACGTCCCAATGAGTCATGCAATGAATCTAGACATCTAAAAATGAATACAAGTGTTATTTAGAGTGAAGAGGTGTGTCTCTTGGGAATAATGTGGTTTTGGTGTCTCTTAAAAAAGAGGGGCTTGACGCCTCTAGATTTCTCCATTTTCTGGAGAGAATGGTGAGGGATTTTGAGTGAAATGTGTAAAGGAATTGTATGAGGTAAGCATGGATCGGCAGAAGACTTTGTTGGAGAGATTTTCATCTTTCTTTCAAAGGGAAAATACTAAGTATTGTGTTCTTCAATATCCTATAATTGTTGTAAATACTTTTTAGTGAATTCGCTTTGATTTAATGAAGTTTTTTGGTTTATTTTATCCATGCTTAGTGAGTAGTTTACTTTACTCTTTTCTTTTGATTTGAAGTATTAGCATGTGTAGGAAAATTCATTTTCTTATAGAAAGATTTCAATCTCTTGTGATGAGCAATATCTTCTTTACTTCATTGACTTAACTTAAGTGGCAATAGGTTATGTTAAAATTTGTTGTAATTGAAACTTAGACTCAAGAGAGTGGTGATCTTATAACTTGAGTGCACTCACATTGTCCAGTTGACTATGATGAAGTAGTTTGGGCGGGAATGCAACTTTTAAGAAAATGTAATTTAAGAATTTGTTTCCATTAAAAGTTTCTAGGTGACAGATAGTTGCTCAAAATTAATAGAATACTAAGCTTATTTATACACCTGGATGAGTGGTATGTAGACATATGTTCCTTGTTGGCACAAAATTTAATAAAATCTTTTTACTGCTTATGCAATTATTTTAATTTACTTTTCCTTTGCTATGAATTGGATAAATGTTTTGGAATGCATGTTAGAATTTTTTTATTATTAATGTGATGGTATTCGCTTGAACTTCATTTACATTGCAATTTTAGCCTGTTGTAGTGTTAAAATCTGTTGTATTTACACTAAGATCCATGAGAGTGGTGTAATTCTTAACTGATTTCACCTTGGAAAGAGATATGGTGATCGTCCAAGGGAGAGTGCAAATAGATAGGGAGATAAGATTTGATGTGTGTAAAATTGATGTTTCTAGGGTGACATGCTAGGTTTTTTTATAAATTTGATCTAGAGTTGGAACTAAGGGTCACTGGTCAGTCCTATAGAGAGGGCACAGTGGGTAAACTAGAGGTAAGAGGCTAAAACATACCTGACACTGCTATACATGTCGACACCAACTTTAGATTAGTCAATGCTCTTTATGCTAGGAAGGATTAATGAATAGGTATGCTCCTATTTATCACTACTACGTTAAACTCTATGCATTTCATTCCTTCATATTTTCTATGTCGTCGCACTTGATAATGGTAGTTTTTACATCTCATAATTCACCAAACCAATTTATCCAGATAAGTTATCTTTAGAATTAATATTTTCATTTAGGAATAGTTGTTATCCTTACATTTAATATTTGCATTTAAGATTTGTTACTATATAAAACATCATCTTAATCAACCTTCAAAACTAAGACCTGATAGTAGTAAACTAAGATTTCACCTAAGAGCATTCTTACATTACTTCTCTATGGGGTAGATATTGCGGTCTTTAAAGAAAATCGTATATTACTTGAAACAATATGTATACTTGCCTAGAAACTCTAATGTGTAAACTATAAATCAAACTTTACATTTATTTTTCACACTAGCCGCTTAATAAAATTGCATGAAGTTTTTGGGCCAAAAAACATATTTAAAAACTGTGAAATTGCGGTTTGAGTCATGATACACCAAAAGAATATGTTGTTTTAAGTATACATTTTATGCTTATTTTTAGTGATATTATATTTTAAGGAATGATATTTTCATGTTTTTGTTGCAGGTATATTAATTTTTTTGCATTTGGAGCAAAAGTAGCAAAAAAGATGAAATTTGGAACCAAAACTACAAATTTTGAGATTATAGCGCCTGAAGCGCCAAAATTGCAGCCTAAAGCGCCATTTTACAGAGAGCTCGCGCCTCAAGCACCAGATTTGGCGCCTGAAATGCCAAAACCCAGAATACTGCAGTCTTAAGCAAGTTGGCTCCTGAAGTGCCAAATATGACTTTTTGTGGATTAAGGCAGTTTGGGACAAATTTTGCGCGAATTTTGAAAGGGTCACTTGTTCTGAACACACCATGGAGTGATTCAAAGCATCTAGAGACTTTGGAAGGTTCTTTTAATAAAGGGGTATGTCTCTTAGATCAATAGGCATGTCTTTTAAAATTCAGAAGAGTTGACTTTTTGATAAAATTTTGGAGGGAATTTTGAATTCTTTTTGGAAGGAGACAGCCTCTAATAAAAGAGAGGGAAGTCTAGGGTAGGCGTGTGGGTAGTGTGGAGGAACAAAAGAGAGAGAAGAAGAGAGGTGTGTGTGAGAGAGAGAGAGAGAGAAAGTCAAGGGCTTTGAGATTTTCTTCAAGAATTTTAAGAGAAGAGGGAAGGTGATAAATTTATTCATTACTTTTCTAAGAGAGAATTGAGAGTGCTTGTAAAGAGGGAAAGTGCTTGAAGAGAACTTATAGGGATTTGCTTGGGAAGGATTATGAGATAAGTTTTGTCCTTTTATTTATTTGTCTTGTAAACTTATTTTTATGTATGAAATTCGTGTTTTGTCGTATCCTTCTCATGAATTATGAGTAATATTCTTATACTTCTCTCTACTTTGAGATATGGTTTTGTGAAGAATTGATTTTATTTTATACGGTTTTAAATGTCAATAATTTGTGATGATTTGAACTCCGATCTTCATTTATTTTTTGATCTGGCCAATTGAAATGTTAAAATGTGTTGAGAAATATATGTTCTGAAAGGGTTATGATTTCTACAACATAGTGAGAATCACATTTGATTCCATGAGAGATGATGTCATCCATGAGATTGAGTGCAAATAAATAAGGAAATATACTTTTTGGGATACAAAATTGGAGATTTTAAGGTGACAGATTAAAATCCTCAATTTGGTCCAGTTGATTGGAAACTAATACAAAATTGTTAGCCCTAAGGTGAGGGAGTAGTGGGAGCTCTAGAGTGGCAGTCGGTATTCTCCCAGTCTAACCACGAAATTAAGGACCAAACTCTGGATTAGTCAATGTTCTTTATGCACTTGGAAGAGAGTAAAAAGTATGATTGCTCCTATTTGGCACAAAATAATATATATATATATATATATATATATATATGATTTTAATTTCTTCATAATCTATATACTCATTGTAAATGGGAAGGATGTTTTCTTAAATTTGAACTATTCGTCACAAAAATTTTGTTTAGTTTTTATAAGCTTACTTTTGAAAGTTTAGCAATTAATTTAATTAACTTAGTCTTTTAATCGCATTTTATTTAACATTCACTCATTTACTATATATTAAAATTTTGTACTTCACTTTTATAGTTTAAATTGTAGTTTACATTATAATCATAAGAATTTGCTTATAAGAATTTCCAACTTCCTTGTGGGATCAATATCTATAACTCCATTAGAGCCCATTATTACTTGAGCGATACATATACTTGCGTTATTTTTAGAGGATTTGACAATTTATAAATTTTTTTAAAAAAGATAAAACTATTTTCACAAAAATTACTTTTTGTTGGGATTAAATTGCATATTTACCATTGTATTTGTCATGTGTATTTTGTAATATAAAAAAATATTTACAAAAATAACACACTAAATCCGCTCGCATTAGGTCACCACTGTCACCTTTGACCACCATCGCCTTCTATCTATCATCGTCGCCCTCTAGCCATCACCGCCTCTGGGCGCCACTGTTTCAGGATGTCTTCACCTGACCGTCTCCATATTAGGCCACCACCGCAATCTCAGACCATTACCACCGTCATCTTATTTGACTAGGGGCAACCCCCTTTATCTGAGGTAGAAGACCGAGTGAGGGAAGGGCAGCTTAGAGAGGTTGTCCGAATTAAAGCCAGTTAAGCCAAATAGAGGCACTGGTCCATCACTTGTGATTTTATTCAAGGGGAATACATAACATATCTGGCTATCTCATAGATGTCTTTGAGATTCTTCATCTCGGGCTTAGAATTAGACACAACACACTCATCAGGACATCTCAAAGGATCCCCCTAATTGAGAAGAGAGCTACACATCATATTACAATAATTTACTCTATATCTGATAGCCTAGCTTTATCCCATTGACAAGAGTTCCTCATCCAAGGATCCTGAGTGAACTACAAGCTCCAAAAAGCTGACCTGCATAATTATACTGATTGAGCCAATTTCTGCCAACCTAAACATAAATTGAAGTTTGATTGTCAACATCAGTTCTTGGCAGTCAAACAACAAGTCTTGTTGAGCCAAGGCCTGATATCTTCGGGCTGACCGAGCCATAGGATAATTGAGCCGCCTCTAGAATACTCAAAATGTTCTCGTAATGCCCCATCAAAAGAGGGGTAGGCATGATATCCCATATTTTACCTTATTCATCTATAAATAGAGAGATTGTTTCATGAATAAATCTTCTACACTTATTGCTCACACTTCTGTGCCTCTCTCTATCTCTTTCTATTTCTCTCTTATATCTTACATTTTATTCTTTGGGTGTGACTTACAAAATAAACTTGAATTCAACGAGCATCATAAATTTTTATATTGTAATCTTGAATCAGATTGTGTTAGATTTGTTGGAAGTATTATTTATTTTTATCATCCATCTGTATAAGAACATAATTCCTTGAAACTTCGCTTTTTCTCACATTTACTTATTAAATTGCGATAAAAATTGTTAGTTTTATTTTTTTAATTGACAATTAGATGTCCGAAGTAGCAATAAAATAAAGAACAAAAAAAATAAGTTCTACTTTATAAAATGCTTTAGACTAGCAAGATATAACATCAAATATAAAATAGCATGAGTATACAATTTTCTTCTTTTTGAAATTAAGGAAGATTGGTCTAGATTTTAATTAATACGTTGATGTTAAAAAATATTTTTCCAATAAGTACTTGAAATTTTTTTGCTCAAATTTACATTTAATTAATAAATGATCCAGAAGTTTTTGATGCTCTCTAAATAAGAAATATTGAAAAGAATTGTATATAAAAATATGTCAGCACTACTCTTAAAGAGATCCAATGGTTTGGAAGGGAAGAGTATGATGAAGGCTGACCCACTGAAAGGAGATCATGAAGCCCACACAGTCGACTTAGCAAATCCATACGAGCTAAGCTGAGAAAGCCAAAAAAGACCGAACCACGAGTCAGACAAAAAAAATGTTAAAATGATCCAAGCACAGACCATTCGGTCAAAAATGAGACAAAAGAATAGTTGAGCCAACAACTACAAAGAGATAACATACCCTTCAATAAGGTTGATTCAACGGAAGATTCAATTCTACAATATCTTCAACCATCCAATGGACGTTTCAGAGGCTTGACATTCAAGATCAAAGATTGACAACCAGTCTAGATCAGCTTATTGACACATGCTTGCAAAACTCAGCAAACCAAGCTGGTATTGTCAAGTCGAAGCTAAGCTTAGCTGACTGAGCCAAAAAGTAGCTGGGCAATAAGCTCATACATATACAATATCATAAATACTCTAGTAAAGACCCTTTCCAAATAAGGGCGGAAATATAATATCATCATAATACTCTCTCATATATAAATACGAGAAACATTTTATGAATAAAATAATAAAGGTTATTGTTCATTCCTTTGTCTCTATCTCTCAATATATCTCTTCTTATATATACTCTATCCATTATAAATTAGGATTTAGCATACTAAAAGGAGTGGTGAGCGTGGATCATGCCACAAAAAAGAAGTGTAGCCCAAGAGAAGAACCATATAACAGGACACCGGCAACATGGAGTGCACCATAGAATTCATGTCCCAATAAATCCAGGAGTTGAATGATAAGATGTTCGATGTCATTCAAGAAGCACTAACCTACGAAAGAGATCAATAACTTAGGGATGAAAGGTTGGTGCCAAATAAAAGAAGATTCCCTCCAGGTTTGGAGAGGCAAGGAAACTCCTAGTAAATTGATAATGTTGGGTCGGTATTGATCGTTTGTTATAAGTTTGGGCACATTGAGGCGCCCCATCAGCTCAATATTTCATTCTTGCAAAAAATCTCTGAGGTCAAGCCTCCCAAATAGCTCAAAATCTCAGTGCTTGAGTCTTACAAAGGGCATACCAATCTAGTTGATCACATAGCCTTGTTTGAGTTGACTATGTGTTTGCTGCGAATTCTTAATGCACTAAAATTTTGTCTTTTCTGTACAACACTGAGTAAGTCAGCCCTTAGGTGATTTAATAAAGTACCACTAGGAGTAATCACGTCATTTAATTATTTCAAGCGGATGTTTACAAGTTGCATATGCCCAAAAGCCTTAGAAAAACTCTTTAAGGCTCTTCTACAACTTTTATGATAGCGAAAGTCCGCAATCCTTGATCACCTACTTTCAGAAGAAGACGTTGGAAGTGCAAAACCTAGAACCTGTATTATTTTATAATGCCCTGGCTAAAGGGTTGAGGGAAGGACTCTTATGATATGCGTTGGGCCCATAACAACAAAAGATGCTAGCTGAGTTGTTGGAGATGACCAACGATCACATATAAACCAAGGAGTATAACCCTAATCCCACCTCCTTTAAAGTAGAATTCTTCACCCTTCAAGCCATTCTAAAGATGCTTCAATTGGGACAGCTATGTAGAACCACCCTCGCACCCAAACATAGCTCACATCCTCCCACAGTCTTCATCAGTAAAAACTTAATCCCTAAGAGTAATCCTTACAATGACGTTATCATCGAAACAACACTGATTTGTAACTACCAGATCAGTAACACCCATATTGACATTGATAGCTCTATGAACAACCTCTTCAAGTAGGTATTTGAAAACATTGGCCTTAGGAGCTAGCAACTAACGACTACGATTGGGCCACTCTATGATTTTTATAGCAAAGGGAAAAAGGCACTAACAACCATTGCTTTTCTAGTTAATTGAGGGGAAAGGGAAAGTAATTCACTAACATATTGAACTTCATAATAGTTGACTTACCACATGCCTATAATGATATATTTTGTCATTACTTAATAAATTCTTTTAGGGTCATCGCCTCTACCTACCTTATAGCTGTGAAATTCTCGAGTGATGGAAAGGACATCACTATCTGTAGCAGGGAGTCCCGAACTTGTTATCTCCAAGCGGTTGGAAACATTTGATAGAGAATATCAAGCTCGACAACCTACGAGAAAGCAATCTCAAGACAAGTGAAACCACCTATCAGATCTCTGTGACAAAAGATAACACTGGTAAAGATTTTTTTGTTAAGTGAATCTTTTGATGCAAGTCACAAGGATGTACTTATTGACACTCTTCGAAGCCACATGATGTTTTCGTCAGGTATATCATTGAGATAAAAATTGACATTGCCTGAGATTACCTGAACATAAACCTAACAACCTAACCGATGAATCCGAAGATGAGGACATCAACTGCCACCCTTGTCAAGCCAATCTTGAAGGAGGTCCAAAAATTGTTATAAGATCACTACATCTAAGAGGCCTAGTACCCGATGTGGGTGTCAAATATTTTCATGATGCAGAAGGTGACAAATGGACATTGTATGTCTACTTCTTTAATCTAAACATCACTTGACAAAAGGATAGATCAACACGCTCATAAGGATAACGGTCAGTCATTTCATGATGAACTTCCTCAATGCCTTCTTTATCTAAAATCAATTTAATATGCATTCAACCAATAGTGAGACGACTCCAATCATCACAAGAGAGAGATTATATTGCTATACTTTAATTCCCTTTAGGCTAAAAAATGCTAATGCTACTTGCGAGTGCATGATGATGTCATTTTTATATAGAAAGACAAAAGTATTGAAGTGTGCGGGAATGATACCTTAGCGAAAAGTAAAATGCCTGAGTAACATATGAAAGATTTAAAAGAAACCTTAGATACTTTAAGAATATTTTATTATAATGCTTAATCCTCTTAAGAGTACATTCAGAGTATTGAGAGTCAAATTCTTAAGCTAACTCTTAACCTCAAAGATAATAAAGACTAATCCAAAAATATGTTCAAGCATTGATCAACATGCATTTTCCTCAAAATACAAAGATGATAAAAAATTTGACAGACCGGATCTTACGCCTGAGCCAGCTTATCTTAAAATTGGGCGACAAGTGTGATGCTTTCTTTAAAACATTTAGGTTAGTTCTTCTGGTCAGATTAATGTGAACAAGCATTCAAAAATTTACAATTCTCCCTAAAATTACCATAACTCCTTCAAAACCCAAGCAAAATGAACAACCCTCCCTAGACTTCAGGTCATCAGCTCCATTTTAGTCTAAGAGGAGCAAGGGAAGTTGTTTCTAGTCTACTGTCTTAGCTGAGTCCATTAAGGAGCCAATCTCGAGTATCCACTTATGGAAAAATTAACATTTTCTTGTTATTTCTAGCCACAGGCTTCCCTCGTACTTTAAAACTCAACCAATCATGATCATCATTAACCATCAACTCAAAAAATTCCTTGTCTGGTAGGAACACTTCGTTCAACTTCCTAAATGGATAGTAAAGCTTAGTGAGTTTGATCTCTCTTACATACCCAAAAAATGATAAAGGCTCAAGACATAGCTTGCTTACTAGCCAACTTTTCTTGGCTACTTTTCTTAGCCAAGAAAACATGATGAAGAAGTGACGAACGACAACCATACATAGGTCATGCATATTAATGGAGCATATAGTTAAGTTAGGGTGGGGCTCAATATAAGTCTAATAAATATGAAAGGTGTGTGGTAAACTACTTGATGGAGCATCCAACAATTCTGAGCTAAGCTCTCAACTCTAGCCTCTACGGCCTGCAAACTTCTTCTTAGCTCACCAAAATGATCTACGTAAGAAACTACGGCTTACATGGTCTACTACTTGTGCATCTACTGACTCTGGCCCCTGTAACCATTATAATCTACATGACCAATTACAACCTACGATACTGACCCTTATGGCCTACAGAAATTATCACAATTCGCTACCATGACTTATGTGACCAACTACTACCTACATGGTCCACAGCTCATGTAGCTCCCAACTCTTACTCCTATGTCCTACAGATGTCATCTCAACTCACTACAACGACTTATTAACAAACTAAGATCGTGGTCCACAACTCGTGCAACTCTCAACTCCAACTCATAGGGTTTCTGAATGTCATCACTAGTCGCCATTATTGCGTACATGACCAACTACGGCTTACATAACCAAATATGACTATCCATAGCTCGTGTAGCTTCCGACTCCGACCCATATAGCCTGCAGATATCATCATTGCTCACATTATAGCGTACGAGACCAATTACGACCTACATGGTCCATAGCTTGTGTTGCTCATGACTCATGCCCTTGCAGTCTATAGATGACATCACAGTTCACAACTACAACCTACATGATCAACTAAGTCCTGCATTGTTCATAGCTCATGCAGCTCTCGACTCCGACTTCTAACATTTACAAAATTCAACTTAGCTCATTGATGTGGCCTACATGATCAACTATGATCTATGTGGTTCACATCTTATGTAGTTTTCTACTAAGGACCCCGTAGCTTACAAATGTCATCACATCTCACCACTACGACCTACGTGACTAATTACGGCTTACGTGGTTCATAGCTCATGCAACTCCCGAGTCTAGCAATCGTGTCCTACAAATATCATAAAAACTCACCACTATAGTCCATGTGATCAACTGTGGCCTACATGGTCCACAACTCATGCAGCTCCAAACTCCCATTTCTGCAGAACATGTACATCATTACAGCCCATCACTATGACCTACATAACAAACTGCAACCAACATTGCTCATAGCTCCTGTAGTTTTCTACTACGTATTTTGTGGTCGACTGATGCTTTTGAGGAAAACAGTTATGAACCACATAGACAACTACTACCATGGCCTTCAATTACAGCTTATACGATAAGCGGTTGTTACAATCCCAGTCCATAGCCTTCAAGGTGGAGTACTGCCTCCAAAGCAATCGAGTATGACCATTTCAGTTTATTATCACTGAGAACTATATTCATTACCTCCAAACTACAACTATTATCAATGAACTACGACTGTGCATTTATAATGATTAACTTTGTAACTCTGTCTTCCCTAATTCAGAAGAAGTGCATTTGTATGGTCACTATTCATAGTAAATTCTTTCAAGTGGGCCATAACATGTAATTTTTTTCTTTTCAAAGATTTTCCATATAAAAATCAAGTTGTTTTATCCTGCTTGCTTCTCTTTAATTATCTGAGTGAGTGTTGGGTTTTTGTCTAATGTTAAGACGCTAAAAAATCACTTTGCCTCCACAGACCTTATGACATGCATCAATAGTAAAGGTAAAGTGTAAGAGTAAAGGTGTGAAAGAACAAAATATTTCATTTAAAATTATAATAAAACAACAAATTGCAAAATATTCTAACATCCTTTTTTACAAGTGTTGGACAAAAAAGGAAAATTCTCTTCAAGTAAATTGCAGGAAAAATCAAGAGTGATTATACATTTGACAACCTGGAATCATCTTGATTGTTATCATCCTCCCCATCCTCTGAATTATATAACAATATGAAAAAAAATTCCCATATCAGTTCATTCAAGAGAAACTAGTTGCGCCATTACCAAATGGTCAACGTCAAAGAAGACCCCGTCTATTTACTTTTTTGCGAAAAGCGTTCCAAAAAGTTCTATTAAAAAATAAGAGACCATACCACATCAACTATTGTAAAGGGGTAGCAAGCTACTATAGGAGGGTCATAATACCAGTCCCTTTGGAGTTCTATCAGTGTAAACTTCCCATCCAAGCTTGTGTTCACATTTGCCTCCTCATTTTGCATCTGGATCAATTTGAACGAGTGTCCCTTGCACATTTTCTAGGATGATGGATGAGGTAATTGCTTAAATCGATCATCAGAGCTTTCCCCTCATGGAGACACTCCTCTATGTGGCTGATTGTTATGGGCTAATCTAGCTCTATAGGTGCCACATCAATAGCTCTATTGAATGGTCCCCTTAAGGTCTAGTTGGGTCATAAAAAACAAGAAGGTTGGCCTCATCTCTCACAGACAACTCGATTAATAATGGAATGACCAACTTAGGGACGATAAATGTTGCTTCCTGCCTTCACATCAAAGCCTCCCTCTCATGATGGCTCAACTCTGCATGACTCGTCATTCTCCTGACATCGTGCTGGTGCACACTCGAAGGACTTGCAAGATCCTACATACCCTAAACCCTTAATATATATGGAAATCGAGGAATTCTAAGCATCATATTAGTGTAAAAATAGAATTTAATAGCCATTTAAATAATAAACTGACAATAGGATCATTTTGACACAGAATATGAGATAAGAAAATAAAAAAGACACTTAACATTATAATGCACACTGAAAAATTAATTTAAGAAAAAATATTTTGAAATTGGATAAGTTGCCATTTTCGGGCAAGACATAGCCCAGTCAAAGCAGCATTCAGTACAAAATTCCTTTACAGACCTAAACTGACTCAACCAATCTAACATGACCTGAGCCCGAAACATGAGGGATCTCTCCCAGACACCCTAAAACTCTCGATGAAGAGTCACCACTACCTCTTCCATCCTCTCCACTTTCTCCACACGAGCCAACAACTTGCATAATTACACCTCCCCATTGGATCCCTACTGACAAAGCAAAGGAGTTCTCAATTTCATTCATATGACAAGCATTTCATTCAAATGAAGAGAAACCACCCAGGGGATGTCCCAAGTTGGCTTGTTGCTTCCCTGCATCCTTTAGGAGGGACATCAGGGTGAACAACTCCTTCTCTCCTAACTATGGTCTGCCTTTGCTTGATGGTTGGCTTGCTGTCATTGACACTCTGGTCGGCTTCTCACCTATATTGATCGAAGCTAGATCATTACAAAATTACCAAACTTGGTTAATCTGCACCAAGAAACATCGTAAAATATAAAACGACTTCTGAAGAATATCAAAAACCCAAAAAAGATCAAATCCCCTCTTACTCAAGAGCTGATTACTCTCAGCTAACGAAATCTATGTAGTCTCTTCACCAACGGGCACAAATGAAAGCGGTGTGAGGTCTCTAGAAGCCAATTGAGTGACCGAGCCAATCAAGGATCTTGCACCACTATAGAAGATTTGGTATTTGGATTAATGTAGTGCTGAGAATAAGATCATACAACTTCACGTGATCCAACATTTGGAGTATATTCATCCTATTATTCACAATGACTTTCATCTTTCTCTCACCTTCCAGCCAGCCCGCTCCCTTTGGCTTTTCAGAGGTGAAGCAAATTTGATCCTGCTTAGGAATGTCACTGAAGGGTTTTGATATGATCTCCATGACAATACCCAGAAGCCCACCAATTAAAATGAAGAAAAACACATGAGCAAAATAAGAATTTGAAGGATTACATCATGCTCATTTATAAGAATCAAAGAAATTGAAATTAAGAGAGTTCAATTATTAAATTATTAATTAAAATTGAATGTGATCTACTCTTACATTAATTTTTTTTTTATTTTTTATTGCAACATTTATTTCAAGAAGTAAAAGAATTGGAGAAATAAAGTATTTAAATAAAAAAATGTGTTTGCGTTGATCTTAAAGAGATCCAACAAACAAGAAGGGAAGAGTATATTAAAGATTGGAACCACTACAAGGAAATCTTAAAGATATTCAACATATAAGAAGATCCAAACTCTAGCCATTGAGCCAGAAAAGAGACAAAAGAACAATCAATCCAACCACTACAAAGAGATCTGACCCAACACAGTAGCCTACCCTTCAGTGAGGTTGATCTAAGGGAAGAACCAGTTCCACAATATCTCCAACCATCTCATTGATATCCCATGTATTTCACAACAGGGATCAAGAATTGACAGCCATGATAGATCGACTGATTGACCAATGCCGACCAAGCCTAGGTGGTGGGTTGATCCCATCGACTTGAAGCTAGATAAGCTTAGTCTACCAAGCTAGAAATTAGCCGTATAATAAACTCATACATGTAAAATACCATAAATGCGCTAGTATGAACCCCTTAAAAATAGGCACAAAAATATAAATCATCATTGTACCTCCTCCTATGTAAATTGGGAAACATTTTATGAATAAGACATAATTCATTACTATTCATTCTTCCATGTTCTTCTGTCTCTCTCCCCATCTTTTCTCATTTATGCTCTATCCCATAGGTACGATTCATGGACAAATCAGAATTCAAAATGAAAAAAAAATAGAAAAGGAGTTTCCTTGATAAAAAGACTTCAAAAAAGTCACCTATTATTTTCTTAGACCTCTCAAATTCTAATATTAGAATTATTTATGCAATATTTTAGATGGATACCCCACATTTTCAAAGAAAAAATTATAATTGTGATTTTGTGGTGACGTGGCCTCCCTATCTATTGTTGCTTGTACGTTCGGTTCGGATGTCCACACATAATAATCATTCAAAGCAATAATAGTCGCTCCGTCTGTTGTGGTCCATCGTTGTTTGTACATTTGGTTAGGGTCGGTTTGGCTCAGATGTCCACACATAATAACCACTCCATCTGTTGGGTCATCTGCACCAAGAAACATTGTAAAATAATAAAAAATACTTCAAAAGAATATTAAAACCACAAGCAAGATCGAAGCACCTCTTACTCAAGAGCTGATTGCTCTCAGATAATGTAATTGACATAGTTGTCTCACTAACGGGCATAAGTGAAAGCGGTGTGAGGTCTCTAGAAGCCAATTGAGTGAACGAGCCAATTAAAGGTCTTGCAGCGCAACAGAAGATTGGGTATTTGGATTGATGTACGAGTTTGGATTGATGTACGTGTCGGTCGGCTGAACGATTTCTCACTTAGTGCTGAGAACCAAATATGATAACTTTGCGTGATCCGACATTTGGAGTACATGCTCCTATTCTTCATGAAAACTTTCATCTTCCTCTCAACTTCGGGCCAGTCCACTCCCTCTGGCTTTCCAGAGGTGAAGCAAATAAGATCCTTATTAGGAAAGTGATATCAATGGAGTCTCGCTAAGTCAATAGAGTTGTAGATTCGTAGAAGAGGATCAGAGTACGTGCGCTACAAAACTCAGCCAACCAATTCTTTTTAGTGGAAAGAAGATAGTATTTTAGTACTGGCCCCTTCAGGTCCCCAGTTGCTTTGGTGCACCTCAACCCAACGTGAGAGTCTTGCCTTTTCAGCCTACGCTTGCTGCTTGTAGCATGGATTCTTTAGATCTTTCGAAGCTTTTTGCCAATAGAGCGAGGGCGTTCTTCCAAGCACTGGCCATTCAACCAAAAATGAGACAAAAGAGTAGTCAATCCATCCACTACAAAGAGAGCCAACTCAATACAATAGCCTATCCTTCAATAAGGTTGATCTAAAGGAAGAATTGGTGCTATAATATCTCCAACCTTCTCATGGACATCCCAAGTATTTTTGATCAGGGATCAAGAAATGATAGCCAAGCTAGATCGACCGATTGACCCATGCCGACCAAGCCAAGCCGGCGAGCTGATTCCATCAATTTGAAGCTAGATATGTTTAATCGACCAAGCTAGAAAGTAGCCGAATAATAAACTCATACATGTAAAATACCATATATGCTCGGGTATGAACCCCTTTAAAATAGGCACAAAAATATAATATCATCATTGTACCTCATTCTCTGTAAATATTGAAACTATTTATGAATAAGACATGATTCATTATTGTTCATTATTCTATCTCCTTTTGTTTTTCTCTCTACTTTTTATTATTTATGCTCTATCCCATGGGTAAGATTCATGGACAACTCAGGATTCAACATCAATAAAAAAACAAAAAAGGAGTTACCTTGACAAAAGACTCAACAGAAGTCATCCATTATTTTCTTCGACCTTTCAAATTCAAATTTTAAAATTATTTGTGCAATATGAGGGATAAAGACCACACATTTTCAAAGAACAAATTATACTCCTGATTCTGTGGTGGCGTGACTTCCCCATTCATCATTGTTTGTATGTTCGATCCAGATGTCCACACATAATAATTATTCAAAGCGGTAATAGTTACTCCGTCTGTTGGGGTGAGTTTACCCCATCATTCTCTCATCACCTCATTCTCCCATCAAAGTAAATCTATTAGTCTCTTCTGATTTTCTTTAATGGCTACTACAAGGCAAATCTTAAACGCGATTTTGATATTAAAATCATTAAACCCAATGCTTCTTGTGCTTCTCTTAGGATTATTATTGATGGCGAGTTGACCAAGAAGCCATTACAAAGAAGAAAAAAAAAAAAGAAAACAAAAAGCCAGTAAGTGATATAAAACGCAAAGAAGAAGTTGAAAAACTTGTTTGAAAAACATACCGAGTTCCTCCCATAAACATTAAGAAGCAATCTTTTAAGAATTCTTACATTCTTTCCACCTACAATATAAGAATTTACATCCTTAGACACGTAAACTTTAATATTTACTAATTAACTACCCAAAACCTATCCCGCTCTCAGATTTAACTTCGCTAATCGCAATGAAGAAGAATTCATGAACGAGCTTGAGTAAGCTTTTTTTATAAAATAAAAGATTGGCCTTTTAAGTCCATGAAATCTGCTGATGTTGCAGGCTTCGGCCGTTGAGCCGCTTAAGCTATATATTTATGCATTTATATATCCAAAACATAATTTTTTTTTAATTTATACCAACATAAATTTTTATATCCGATCAAAAATATCATCAATTTAATTTTTTAAGACTTTAAATACATATTTTCATATTAAAATAAGATGATATGTAAAATTTATAGTTATGTGTTAGATAAGTAAATTCATAATAATTGAGTGGTAAGTAAATTTTACTTGAAAATAAAAAAAAAAAAATCATTTTACATAGCTGCCCATTATAATCCTATGTTGTTCCGGCTAGGGTTGCAAGTGAGTCAAGCCGGTTTATTAGTCGATTCGAGCTCGGCTTGATAAGTGGATTGTGAATAGAGCTCGATGAGATAACAAGCCAAGCTCAAACAAGTCATGACTCGAGTCGTTAGCTCTTGAGCGGGCCTATTTAAAAAAAAAATATTAACATAAAATATATTTAAAATAGATTAAATTTTAAAAATTTATCTTTAATATATTAAAAATATTTAAAAAATAATAATACTTTATTGTATATTAACTTATTTTTTATTATTTATCTCCTAATTACTTATTATATTTGTCGATTTATTATAAAATTTGTATTAAATAAATCCGCAGGCTCAACTTCAAATTAAATAAATCTAATTAAATTTAAATTAAATAAATAAATCAAGCTAAAATTAAGCAGAATGGATGGGTTGAGCCCAAAGCAGATCAATAAAATTAAGGCTCCAAGTAAAAATATTCGGTCAATAAATCAAGAAAAATTATTGCATATGATGCACACGATCTCCACCGTTCATCACACAGTGGACCCTATATTATCCTCGCTCGCTCTCTGCATCACTAACCGTTGTCAGTTGTCTTATTGCCGGGGAGAAAACTACGGAGCAAGAGAAGAAACGGACGATACAAAGAGAGGATGCATATGATCCACCGACGTCGGAGAAGCAACAGAGATTGATTTGTTAGGGAGTGGAAGGCGACATATTGCCTTCCTGGACTTCTTTGAGTTCCGATTATCGGGGAGCTTAAGCCTAGCCCTCGGAGACGCTTGCGGCAGCGACCTCCACATCGTCCTCTGCTTGGGCCGTCAGGTTAATTCGCTTCATTCCTTATCTTCTTACTTTGATTCCTTTTTGGTTGGAAGTTGTTTTTGCGGGTAATCTATTGCGGAATAGCGATCAATACGTGGGGCCTTTGAATATGGGTACGTGAAAGGGATGGGAGATGGGGACAAGAAATCGGACCGATGGATCCATGACATTTATTTGATTTTGTTTTGGGGGAGCAGACAGGTCGATCAGTGTACGGGTTGGGTAGGAGCAGCCATCATTGATGTGTGGGGTCTTGGTTTGGAGAGGCACAGATAGGGCGATCAATGGATTCTGGTTTTTGATAATTTAAATGGTGGACAGTAGTGTGATGAATGGCTGGCCCTTCTTTACGACATTTGGAGACGAACTTCGAAGGAGGCATTTACTCGCTGAGAAAAATAAATGTTTCGGTGGGTTGCTTGTTTCATGCAGATGATTTCTCTTGTTGTACATTTACCACATTCTTGCTTAGTTTATTAGAATTTATTTGATTTGGCACTGAAATTCACATGCCCTAATTTGTTTTGGGGAACATGGTCCAATTTGATTATGTTGATGTTTACGTTTATGGATCGTAGGGTAGAAAATTATGATTGATTCATCTGGAAGTGATTTTCAGGCACAAGGAAAGGATTCAGTTTTAGTGGCAAAGGCTTCTCTGGATTAAAGTTAATTACTTTTAGATGACAAGATTTAACTGACTTTTGGTTGGAATTTGTGGCCAGTACACATTAAATATGATCTGGGTCGTCATGAATAAGATGTTCTGATTGACATTTTATTTGAGCTCATGTTAAGTTATAGTGAAAGAAATTAGGAATTTTGATCAAATTGAAAAACAGCTAAGTGATTTCGAAGTGGCCTATCTATTGGCCTACATCACAAGGTTTCTCTTTGCCATTCTTGTCCAAAGAGGAGTTTGTTTTGGTTTTGTCAGTTTTTTCTAAACAAACCAGCGGCGCCGGTTTCTTAACCTTAGAACAAATCATCTTTTTTTAAGAAAAAAACCGTTGTGCTGGTTTCAATCGATTATGGTTGATATTTGGGTCATGAGCCTCAATGCCAATTGTGTTTAACATACAGAAAAAAAATAACTTGTATTTATAACCGAAGAATGCACGCACACACACACACACACACGAAAACTGAGATGACATTTAAATGAATTGTGGAAAATAAGAATATATGATCTTGCATCAAGCTTATCAATAAAATATAAATTACTCTTTGAAATTCTCTTAGCTCTCACCAATGGTTAAGAATTTTGTGGGAGGGAAATAAAGTGTGAGAGGTGAGGAGAAGACTTGAGAGGGAGTGAGATTCTAATTAATCATTGTGAATATCTTTTTGTCTTGTATGTGAGGTGAGATGATAATTAAGGGAATAAGGTGTGGTTGAGCTGTAAAAATGATATACACAAACATCTTTAAAAGAATGCCAGTCAGGTCATTTTTTGCTTGATCATTTTGTTTAAAAGTTGAGAGCCAACCTACCATTGCTTTAGTTCAGGTTATATATAGCCAACGATTTAGAAGAAACCATTGCTTATAAATTGTTTTTTGCTTCATCATTTTGTGGGTCTCGCTTCTTAAACCAACGATTAATAAGTTGCCAAACTAAACCATTTCTTTAGTTCAAATTATATAAAACCAACGATTTAGAAGGAAACCATTCCTCTAAACCATTTTCTGTTTCATCATTTTGATTAATAAGTTGAGCCAAACTGAACCATTGCTTTAGTTCAACTTATTAAAACTAAACCATTGCTATTATTGTTGGCCCCATTTGTCTAACAAGAAAATTATAAGTGTGCGGATTGAAGCTTTAGGAGGAAACCGTGAGCACGCAGATTGAAGTTTTAGAAGAAACTATGTGCACACATTGAAAGCTTCTATCATTTGATAACTCTAATTACAATCCATGTGCTCTTGTTTTATTGACACTTTTTGAATTATTTCATTTAAAGTGGTCTTGCTAAAAGACTGTAAATATCCCATTTATTTTGTAAAATCCAACTCTCTTTTCTCTTGTTTTGGTTTTGTGTTAATCTAAACTCTCGACTTGTAATTTTATATTTGATATAGCTAATTTTTCTTTGTGCATAGTTTTTCCCAACTTGGATTTTTCATGTAAAATTTGTGTATTTTTTTTTCTTTGTTTGTAGCATTGATTTGATGTCACGTTATATTAGAGCCAAACTAAACCCCATTTTTTTAGTTCATCTTATATAAACCAGCAATTTTCTTCAGCTTTTAACACATTCAGTTCAGTATGGGTTGATTAGGTTGGTTTGGCTAATTTTTAAACAAACAAATGATATAATAGAGGACATGGCTAATTGTAAGATGTGAGGTGTTTCTAGTTAAATGCATATGTCTTATTTGATTATGCTTGTTATATGCCATAAACGATCTAAAGTCCATTGAATCTTGTAGGGTATGCCATTCACATTATTTTTTTGCTTGCACACACACAACCAGGGAAATCGATGAGTTTGCCTTGAGAAATGTTTCCTAGTAAGACATTTTGATTCTCAACTTAGCAAGTTTCAAACGATTAAGAAAAGTGCGGAAAATACTCATTCGAGTCTTTTATAGAGGCCTTCAAGGCTCTTAATTGAAATCAAAATGTACTTTGTCTTCACCTAGAGCTCATTGTGGCGTGGTTGAAGGGTTTTTGGTACTTTTGGCGAGGCAGTTTGTAGATATGGGAGATAACTTCATCTCAAAGATTCATGTTTTAGGCATTGTGATCTCTTTGATTGGTGATTGGCCATTTTACTTCTAGGTGTAATAAATAGATGGATCAGGCCCTTGAATTCTAAATTTGTGTTGTTGAAAATGTTAACCAGGCATTTGAATTTGTGTTAATGGCATTGACATTGGTGTTGGAGATGATATGAGTTGGGTCATCAAATTATAGTTGGAACCTCAAGCCAGGTGTTGATTCCCTTGGACTTGATTAAAGGAATACCATGGATCTTGAGGCTATTCGATGATGTGGATTTAAAAAGGCCAATAACATGTTCTGTTAATGTCACAAAGAGATTTAAAAAATACCATTTGTAGCGCTGTTTTGAGTGGATTGCCAAGACTAATACATAATCAATTTTTTTGTTGCGAGACCACAAAACCTATAAATGTTTTTTTAATATTTATCATTGGATGGTTAGTTGGATTCTCGGTTTGGCTAAAATGGACACAAATATGTACCGATAAAATATTAGTTACAACATCAAAAGTTTGTCAAATTAATTTTTATTTGTTGCTGTCCAACTAAATTTTTAGTTACCAAGTTAAAGATCCCATATAAGGGAATGAAATCCATATCAACTCTATTTTCTGAAATTTTATAGGAAAACTTTGACTTGACTTTGGTTCTTAATGATCATACTTGATTACATTGGGCCCATCGTTGCCCTACTTGTTTTATTTGCTTGACTGAAATTAATTTCATACATTTAAAAAGTTTTTAATTGCATAATCTGTTATGTTTATGCGTATTTTATTATCTCACAGTGGACAAGCGCTGTATATTATATAGCACAAAAAAACAACATAATAGTTGCAGGTTCAGTTTCAATTTCATTCACCAATCAGTAGCTTCTTTGTCATAGTGACTGGTGACATTTGAACTCCAGCCGACCTGTTTAACATCACAGGTGCTCGAGTTGTGTAAAGTCTTCTCTGTGGTAATCAAGTTATATTTATTTTTGGGGGGATTTAAATACATATCACTCAATTCCTATATATTTACATATCCAACACCTAAACTTCAATTTTTACATACATACACATTAGCTATGCATGAAAAAGTGTATTTCACTTTTTAAAAGTTAAAATGGTGGTATTTTTTATGTGATATGAAGATTGGGTTGGTATAAATGTAAAAAATAAAATTTAATTGTTAGATATGTAAATTCATAGGAATTGAGTGGTGTATGTGTAAACACTCTTTTATGATAGTATC